>JACCGJ010023769.1:0-10336 GCA_013407085.1 Atriophallophorus winterbourni | reverse complement strand
TCAAATTGGCGAAGGTTTTTGTTTGCTGTCAGAGTTTGTTTTATATGGAACTCCCTGCCCCCACATATCATTTGCGCAACAAGCATGAACATGTTCAAGGCTGAACTTGACAAGTATATGTTGACAAAATTCAACCTTGCACCTGAATACACGTGCAGACTTTCCATATGGATGAAACAATTGTGTTGTTTTTATGCATTCCCTATATTTTTAATCTGTGGTTACTGCCAAGTGCTTGCTTTTTGGACCATTAAAACTTTTGACTTACTTTGGAATCGTGCTAAGTTATTCATTTACAATACCACCAATCACGATCTGCATTATCGGGAGACAATTTATTCACATTTTTTTCAGACCATATTGCTCGAAGTGCATTCCGACTGTGGACTACTCTCAACGAGCGGATCAATACCCTTGTGAGCAATGTTCAGAGCCAGTCGAGCCACATGAACTAGTTCGAAAAGAAGGGAGCTATTATCATGCCGAACACTTGAAATGTCATCAGTGTGAACAGACCCTGGGATCCGGAGCGGGAGAAAGACGAGGGCAAATTTATTGTCAATCGTGTCTGCAGTTGTTGGGAACAAATTTCTGTGCTGCTTGCAAGTAAATTTATGTAAATTTATGCAATTATCCTAAATTTATCAGAGGAATATAGGGTACCATTAAACGTTTTAATTTTTTTATAATTTTTTTAAACAGACGCTTGAAATCATGTCAAGCATTTAATGTTTACTTTGGACGAAATAAATATCTAGTAAATATATTTCAAAGGTTATTCAATCATGAATCATCGTTCAAGCCAATCAATATATCGACTAAGCGTACTTTACTCTACCGCTAACCGTCTACAAATAAATGTATATTTCTCATCCAATCGTCAGGCACCATAGAGCCGTTTTCTCTGTTTTTATTAGAACGAAGTATTTTATTTAATGAGTTTGTTTATCAGACGAAGTGCCATACTGCTAAAGTCAATTTTCCCAATATTGATAATAACTAATTGACCTTGGGTTCACGCGTAAATGCGTACTTCTCAATTGTTTAACTAAAAACCGCTAGGTTTGTCACCTCAGTTTCATGCTTATAGTTACATGTAATCGCGTGTATTATCATTAGCTGCATAGTTTAAACATTTCTAGTCTTTTAACATCAATGGTGCAATTTTCACGAAATAGATTGAACTTTTATCCTGTCGTTAGTTCTTTGTTGTTGTGATGATTCAAAGATTCAACATTTATGGTTGAAAAAGCTATTAACTTTACAATTACCACAGGGTCTAACTATAGGTACAAATGTATATATATGTATAAATAAAGTCAAAATCAATGGGACTAAGATAGTTTATTAATAGTTGGTGGCAAAATTTGGATTAGCTCTCATATAATCGTCAAGTTTCGATTTGAATATAAATAAACTGTATGAGCTTAGCAAATCGGAAGGTAGGGAATTCCAAGCAAAGCACACACGTATCGAATAAAACATACCTGCGGCAGTTCCGGTTGCAACTGTGGATTTCCAACTTGAACCAGGTCAAGGCTGGGGCTGGAGTTCGAGAGTAGAATAATAAGGCCTGGGTTGGGAAACAGTAGTAAGTATATTGTATGCCAGGATGAGATCACCTCTCATTCTTCTTTGTGTAAGTGTCCTCAGCTTCAGTCGGTTGAGTCGCCCGGCGAATGACGTATTTTCGAATCCATTAACAAGCGTAGAGCCTCTCTGGGTTCATTTCGAACGTTGAAAACTCAATCACACTAATTCCTATCATGCGCCTAAGGAGCGTTTCGAGTTGTTTAAACTGCGATCACGATCGTTTGGAAATGTCATCAGCGCATCAATCTCACCCTGAGATATGACCTTGAAATCAATATCGCCCAGAATAAGAGGCGATCGATACGAAATATGACCTTAAAAGTGTCAAATAAATTTTAACCTGTTTTCTAGATCACTATTTTGTGCATTCATCATTGAAAATAATGCTTACTGTGTGTGGTGTGCCGTCGGCGCTTGCTTCGTAAGCGAAACGTTAACTAAAATCTGAGTAAATTACATATTTAAATTCCCATTTGGATTTGAACGAATTGTGTATAGCGAGTGAGCATTACGTAACCAAATGACAGAATAAATTACAAAACTGGTGAACGGATTGAAGTATCTATTACAGCTTTCTATTTGGCTGACCACAAAATAATTCTCAGTGATTAAACTTCCGTGATATGCTATCTGGTATGAAATATTCTCTCCATTCCATTGTTCTTCACTGATTGTTCCTCCAGCAAGCCAATTGAAGGCACCGTTTATCGCGCCATCAACAAAACCTGGCATCGAGATCATTTCATTTGCTGCCAATGTCACACTGTACTCTACGGGACTCAATATTACGAGTGGAAAGGCAGGCCATATTGCTTGCCGCACTACCGGGAAGTCGCGGTCGATGTGTGCCACATCTGCAATCGATCCGAAGGAGAACGCGTGCTGAGTTTCTTGAACAAGGTTTACTGTCCCGAGCATTTTGTGTGCTCGATTTGCGAGCAAAAATTGAACGAACAGTAAGTGCACGATCGCGCTCTAAAACATAACTTGTTTATCAATCCTCCATTG
Organism: Atriophallophorus winterbourni; assembly: GCA_013407085.1. Classification (NCBI taxonomy): domain Eukaryota; kingdom Metazoa; phylum Platyhelminthes; class Trematoda; order Plagiorchiida; family Microphallidae; genus Atriophallophorus; species Atriophallophorus winterbourni. Next base: position 7,735 of record JACCGJ010023769.1, on the reverse strand, counting down.
TGTCAAGGTTCCTGGTAAAACTACCCATACCTGATGAGTATGTATGTTTGTATGTATGAAAGCACAAGTCTGATCCAGGCAAAGTGCCGCGCAGTCACAGACTACACGTGGGCGAAGATACTGTCAGGTTGCCCAGGCCTAGACAGATATGAGAAAGAAAATAGAAATCGTAGTGAGACTCCAGCCTGTTTCAGCATGCAGCTCAGCACCGATGGCCAATCAATTTAGCACGGTGTTAGCCGCACAGCACGCAAGTACTGTACGATTGCACATCCGTGAGTACATGCACATGAGCGTTTTTGTTCATGATCATGGGTTTAAACTCTATTTACATGTGTTTGGGCACATGTGATTGAACAGGTTGGTCGTACCAATCTTATTTGACAGAGGCATACAAGCGCAACTTGCTTTCCATTCTTCCACTGTTTAAAGGCATGCGGATCTTTATCCTACTGTCTCTACCTGATGAGTGCAAACAGCACAAAACCGGTCGTGGTGTATGTGTGATGAAAAGTCATTCAAAATACCTTTTTTGTTCATGAAGATGGGTTCAACTCCATACGCTTGTGCAAAGAAATTTGAGTGCAATCGGTTCGAAGTTTTTGGGTAACGTTTCACTTCTGACACAGAAGCTTCGCTTGACCAAGGGTGATAGGTCAAGTCAGGGAACATGTTTAAGTAGTAGTCAACCCTCCACCACTGATTTGACCTTACCGCTAAAAAGCCTATTTTGTTTGTTCGATCGTTCATTGATTTCGCTTCTATGTTTCTGCTGGAAGATCTGCCCGTCGATGTTTACCGCAGTCTGGAACTACTCGAAGGATTACACAACGTGAAATCAATTTCATACCAACATTCTCAAAGGTAGACTGACAACTCACGACTACACCTGGCGACGAAATATACTTAGACCTCGTCACTTCACGCCAACTTTACAAAACATCACATCAGCCAACCCCGATCGTATCGATTTTTTATCGCTCCGTTTGTATTTAATTCATTTATAGATTTATTCATAGATGATATGCGGGTAAAAGGCTATGCTTTACAAGATCCACAAAAATGTACTTTTATTGGAAAATGTACTTTTTATTGACTCCGTTGAAATGAAACAATATGAAGACAAAGAGATGATGATGACAAAGAGATCAGATCGGTTGGACGACCACAACAGCTGTTGCTGGCTCCTTCTCGATTGGTCGGGCATATGACGCTACTCAAATGTGCCGGTCTGGAGAAACATTCATGAAGGTTTAATCGCGATCGGTCAAACGGTGGACGGTAGCTCGGGCATGAAACTACAATGGTGAAGGTCCTGGGTTCGAATCAGACCCGAGACAGGATAGGCACTACTGAAGAGCTCAAATAAGAGCGAAACTCGAGTCCGGTGCTTTCAATGTGGACCGTTGCGATAAAAAAACTTTGTGAATATTTCGAAGGAATTGATGCTGCTGAGTAGTCGCAAAACAGAAACAATCTGCTGTTCGCGAAACATGTACCGTCTGTGCGGAAGTGGTAAGGTCAAATATGTCACGTGTCGCAACTGCTTAAACACGTCATGCCAAATGTGACAAATCAATGACCGCTGAGGCGATATCGATTCAAAATGATGAAAACATTCCTGGCGTATGATACGTCTATAAACATTGTCGAACAAAACCGAACGAGGATTTGACGGCATGAACAAGTGTCCAGCAATGCAACCCGGATGATCGCATGATGAGCTTAGATCTTATCATACAAGCATTTGAAGACATCATTTGAAATTCTAATTAAGGCTCAGAACTCGATGTTTGCCGTTATAAAAAACAAAAAAATCGGAAACTATAGTCAGCAATGAGAACCAGACAAAATATACATCTACGCAGATCGCTGAACGCTCAACTGTTATAAATCAGTCGGAATGTCTTGCTGAGCGCCCTCCTCCTCAAGACTATACCTTTATAAAACACGCTGTCAACGTCACGTCTGGCCTAAATAACTCTGACATTAAAATGATAACGAAAATCAAGTCGTCTGATCATCTGAAACCATCGAAGGTTACAGCGCAAATGCTTGCAAAACATTTTAGTGTAATCTGTACCAACTTTCAGGAATCCAGCGAGATACGTTTGGTTCGCCACCCATGCTTCCAACATTGCGGAGAATCACGTCTCCGAAAATAAACTCAACAGTAAGGAAGATATGGAAACTGTTCTTTTAAATTCTTACTTGCTTCGGGACTTTCACGAGTGCAATAATCGAATATACGGTAACATACCCTGGTGGGAAAGAAAAGGACGTCTCGATGTTTGTACGAAGAGCAACGACGGAGGTCTAATCCCTCTAGGCGTTACAGAGGCTGGCAATACTTCCGAGGCTGTTAAACAACAACACGACTACAAACAGCGACTTTACATTGCAGATACGATAGCAGCGCGGGATTGCGTTGTCCAGAGTATCTTGAGGATACCCCGGTCATCAAACGACGAGACTCATTTTCCTATCAAGTGCTATGACAGACTTCGTCAGACATACTTGGCGAGTCCACAGGAAAAATATCTCTAGTGACGTCAGACTAAGCACACTTATGGTAGTCTCAGTAAAACAAGCTGAAGCATTGCCATGCAAAGACACTGAAAACTTACACTCAGTAAAGTTTTCAAAAAACCACAAAGGTCCGTCTCTCGGTGTGTCCGACCAATAGACACACCCACATATCATCGATACATATCAATACTAGTATCAATTGTTTATACACTGATGCGCAGTGTTTGCGGGATAAACTAGCTGAATTAACACATTTTAGCTATCAGCTATTGCTGTAACCCAGACGTCTTTCCATGATCAGGTGAATAATTGCGAGCTGGCAATTCCCAACATGATCCTTCTTCGGCGAGACCGCTCATGAACTGGTAGCGGATTAGCTGTGTATTACCACGAGGGTCTGCACTGTGCAATGGAGGATACAATGTGGTGTAGCTTGCGTCTGGAATCGGGAGAGAACTGCATCTTTGGTGTAATTTACCGCTCCCTCACCTCATCAGATGCCTATGACGAAACGTTGCTAGAAGTAATGTGTAACGCTGGAAGTTTGAGCGAAACCCAACTACTCATAATGGGTGATTTCGACCATCCGCATCTTCACACCAAAAGATTTCACACACAGCAAACATTTAAGTACAAATTGTGCGAGATTATTATTTTCGAAATGTCCGAAACAAGGTGACGTCCTTATTTCGCGAAGACAAGCAATATCACCATGGAATGCTCATAGGCCAGATGGAATGACACGCTGAGATATTCTACACATTTGTAAACATGCGATTAGGGTTAAACCGAGAGATTTTCGTATTCAGACATCGGACGGATCGGCAGATAATGTCAGGGATACAGCTGATGCCCTAGCAACATTCTATGCGCAAGTCTTTTGTCAAAAGATTGTGTTCCTGTCAACACCTTCACGACGTTCAATAGAGGTGGGAAACCTAAGTGATTTCGATGTGAATCCTGCGGTTGTGCGAAAGCTTTTACGCAGCGTAAACGCTAACGAATCCCCGGGGGGGGTGAGAGAATAACGCCGGCTATTCTGAAGTCATGTAAGCTGGAGTATTGCGGCCCATTATGTGATTTATTTAAACACACACTAAATATGGGAATCGTAACAGCTGACTGGAGAACCTGAGTTATTACCCCAATCTACAAGGGTGGCAGTCGTTCGGAGCCGGCCAATCATTGCCCTGTGTCGCTCGTTTCAGTGGTTTCTAAATTATCGGAACACTTGGGGTGTGAAAGTCTTATCAGGCACCTCGAGATCCATGACATTCTTTCTCAGACACAACATGGATTATAAAACACCGTAAAAAACTGGACGCTCGCACTAAACGAAGGGAGTTCGGTACATGCCTGTTACTTAGATATATCTTAAGCTTTTGATCGAGTTGATCACTCCTTATTACTTCAAAAGCTGCAGGAAGTTGGCGCCAATGGAAGTCTACTAACACGATTCGTAAGTTACCTTCCTGAACGCAAAGCGAAAGTCAGATTAGATGGCGAAATTTCCCGTACTATTGAATCCACGAGCGGTGTCCCACAAGGTTCCGTACTCGGTTCAATACTGTTCCTAATATTTATTAACAATTTGCCAAAACTGGTGCGATGTATACTCATTTGTTTCGCCGAGCACGCTCGACTAAGCTGCACCAGTGGTCAATTCAAAACAAGCAGCGCTTCGAGTTCGGCAAGTGTAAAGTGTTGCAAGTTGGGGAACCCATCCCTTTCTGATACATACTTGGCAGTCACACGCTTGGGTGGAGTATATCACAGAAAGATCTCGGTATCTCAGTGTGCGGAAATTTGAAAAACAGTCTGCAGTACGGTGCCGTCTATAAGCGTGCATGCAGCGTACTCAGCTTGCTTAGACGAATTTTCGGACGTATCTCACCACACTCGTTGTCAAGGGTTCTCAATACATACCTACATCCAGTTGTGGATTATACACCATGGCTGGAAAAAAGATATCTTGCTTCTCGAAAAGCAACTAAAATGGCTACTAGATTGCATAATCTACCTTATGAGCAACGAATGACTAGATTTAGAGTGTGCCCCCTCGAGTGTAGGCGCATCCGAGCTGACCTACTCTTGATAAACCGAAAAATCCATACGGCGTTTCACCCATTCTTTAAAATTGGTTCAAATCACACATCCCCGATTAAACACTTGCCGCAACGTTTACGCAGTCTGTGTATGCTTTATGTGAAACAGCTTACCGCCAGAAATTGTTTCTTCATCAAATAGAATTCACCTTCAAACAAATGTGACGATCTGTGCTGACCACCGTTTACTGAAATCCCTTACACCGCATACTTGGACAAATATATTACCGAAACATATTTCCGGTCGAAATCTACTCATTTCATGTCACAATTGCAATTACTTTTGTTCCTCCTTTGAAACACAGGGACCAAAACATTAGAGTAACAATTCGTTTGACTTTCATACAAATATCTTATAGTATTGTACAGCTATTTGCTTTTTTCACCATAAATCATTGGGTAGCATGATAACTGAGTATTCCGAATTTCCGCGTCATCAAACATGTCTGATCTACCGATTAAAATTTAGTCAGACATCCTTCCAGGATCATTGGACGTATTTCATGAGTGTTACATTGTATCTGAGCTGTGGTGTCAATGTGAATGGGACATTTCACTTTCTGTTGGATGATCAAGGTTGAACTATTGTAATGTTTGCAGACTTTGGGAAACTTGTTCGTCACAGATCCCCACTGCACACCTGCATTAAATCTGCATAGCCAGAAGCTGAAAAATAACTGCGACAGACTAGTAACTTGACGGGTGAGAAAATTCATGGAACTTGCTTAACTAGGCGTTGAAAATTAGAGATTATCCTCAGCGCGGGGGGGGGGCTCAGCCGCGTTGATATTTTCTCATCCTAGCCCCCAAACTTTGGATGAAATTGTCGTCTCAAACGAAGGTTAGGAGTTCGTAAATTGACCGTCATTGAAGTGGTAAGTTTGAAAAAAACCCGCTTACCAGCGATGGTCGATCAAAACAATTACTACAGCCCAGCAAGCAGTCAATCAGATGATAACGAAACATGATATTATGGATAAAAGTGTTCATTTACACGCTTTCCCGTCGCGCACAATCCTTCGACCGGTTTTGTGCTGTTTTCACTCATCCTGTAGCGACAGTAGGATCCGCATGTGCTTGAAACAGTGGAAGAATGGTAAACAAGTTGCTCTTGTATGCCACTGTTGGTTAAGGTTGGTTCGACCAACCTGATATAATGGATTTTGAGTAGCTTCGAATCTTTTCGTTTATGTGCTTGAGTTCTTCGACGTGGAATGATGCACATTTGGTTAAACCTTTATCCAAATAAAAGTGCGTATATCTGTGAACCATACGGCAGTTTCAATAGATCGTATTTCAAATAAAGCGTATGTAATTTATTTCTAATGAAGATTATATATTACGTGTGTAATCCATTCCTTTCTATCGTCTAGGTCTGTAGTATATCAAGTTGATATGAAGCCGGTCTGTACCAACTGTCTGCGCTTGGTTCCGTCCAGCTGGGTGAAAAGGTTATCCGAGTTGGTTACAAAGGAACAAAAACATAATTCATCCAAGCCTACTTGCAATAAGTAAGTAGCTTGAAAGCGAAAAGTATTCATGAAACCGAAAAGCAAGGACAGTGATTTCAAAGTGAATCTCACTATTTTATTTTGTAATAATAATTTAAAATGATATCCGATCAGTATATTCAAATTTCTGCAAATACCTCTTTTTCTTTTCGTTTATACATGAATTTCCGCAGAACCGATGTATAATTCACAAAAAAGTATCATGATGAATTTTTTCATTAAATCTTGATTATTGATGCGACACTTTCTATTCAAACAATGCTTCCATTTATATGTTTAGCATTCGACGCAGTTAGAGCAATTTGCTGTTTTTCTTCACCTACTGTATAGATTTCTTTGTGAAAAGTTTGTCGGGAATGGTTGTTTTTTGGAAAATGATTATCTCAAAAATCGCTGCTCTTCAACATAGAAAAAGCCAATTGATCGTGAAATAACAATTTAGTTGCAAAGGATTTACCTATATTGATTGCGAACTGATTTGGTCATTAAAAGATAAATAATTTCTATAATGTTAGAATCGATAATGTTGTTGTAAACGTCGTTTAAATTTCAAACAATGTATTCATTGGCTAATATTAGTGCCCAAATTTCAGCCAATCAACTATTCAGGTTGTCCCATTTCAAGAATTTATGGTATAAAAAGTTTGTACCCGCACAACCCCTTAGGATATTCGTATAGGGACAATAAATATATACAAAAAATTGAGGCAGTAGGAAGATCGACGGTTTTGTCGTTAGAAATAATGTCATGTATTGTCTCGATATGAGGGGAAAAATTCCTTATGGTAAATGTCGTATAAGGTTGCTCAATTAAGTTATATAAACGAGATGTAGAGGGAAATTGCTACGCAAAAATATATCCAATTTGTTCCTGAAAATACTTTCACAAGATGATTGTACATCCGATGTTAGGGAGTTCCACAAAAAACAGACACGCACTGAATAGAATAGCCGACGACAGCTTCTCTGAGAAAGTGGAATATCCAATGACGGTATGTGAGTGTGTGTGGTATGATGTGATGTGAAAGCACAAGCCTAATCCAGGCAAAGTGTCGCAGAGTCAGAGACTGCCCAGGCCTAGACAGACATGACAAAAGAAATAGGCAGAAAATAGAAATGGTAGTGAGACACCAGCGTATTTCAGCATGCATCTCATTACAGGTGGCCAATCTATTTAGCACGATGATAGCCGCACAGCACAACAATACTGCACGGTTGCACACGTGTGCATGTGGTATGACTTGACCGGAGGCGAAATAGATTCATCCGAGGATGCATCCTTGAGTACTTTATTTTATAGTTGAGGAGTATATCCAATCGAATCCGTTAGTGAGTGTATCCAAATTAAGATGAACCAGTCGATCCCCATATGGTAGGTTACGGAGACAGCCAACCATTTTAGTTGTTCTGTAATAAATCCTCTCGAGCAGCTTGATGTCCTTTTGTAGCCATGGTGCGCAAGCTTGCACTGAGTAATCCATCACTGGGTTAATATACGTCTTTATGAGCATCGGGAATGTTTCACGGGAAAAACGTCCGAAAATACGCCGAAGCATACCTAGCATGCGGCTAGCTCGGTTGTACACTGCT
>JACCGJ010023768.1:0-13079 GCA_013407085.1 Atriophallophorus winterbourni | reverse complement strand
TAATTTCGGGAGATGTGAGCAACACATAACTTTTGGCATCCATAAGCGCCTTGAGTGCTTGACTACGAATCACTATGTGATTCTGTGTTTGAACATCGTGGTTCGTTGTACGAACCCTATGCAACAGTGGCATTCAAGTATACACTTGTTTACCATTTATCTACTGTTTCAATGCTCACTGAATCTAATCTAACTGTCCCCACCTGATGACGGCAAACATCCAGAAACCGGTAGTGGAGTGTAATTTCGGGGGATGTGAGTAACACATAACCGTAGCACTTATAATTTCAAGTCAACTATGGCCAATGAAATATTATTCTTGAACAAAATGGCGTGTAACTTTAATAATCATTCCACTTGGTGATGACACAATTGCTGACGGGTTGGTTGTTTCAGAGAATAAGTTGAGGTAAGTCTATCAGCGGGAATTTGGTATTTGATGGGTGAGATTATTAATGCGTGTCACGAGACTTGAAACAAAAATGAATAGGTGCCTAAGTGGTTGAGACACTCTATTCTCTAGGTTAGGTGAGCTTATAATTCTATGAAGGCGGTCCACTTAAGGGAAGTTATACCCGTATTTCCGAATTTTGCTGCCTTTTAACCAAATCTAGTTAAGGGAAAGCTTCTGGACTCAACCATGTGTAAAACTCTGGAGCGGGGTTCTCGAGAGACATTTTGTTGCTGTACTAAACTTCGTCATAGAAACTCCAGCAATGAACGCTTTGTCCAAATGTAACAGCCTAATTGTTCCATTGATTATAATGTTAAGAAGGAGCGATTGCTGTATGGGCAACAGCTAGTTATCCATATTAAATATATATGCGTACATCAAATCTCTAAGTAAATACAGACTGGTTTGTTCCTATTGATTCTCCGCGTTAGTCAAACCCCAACAATTAATAGTTCCCTGTCTTTCAGTTGTCTTCGACTCTCGACATGCAGCACATGCGCAAGGACGCCAGACTTTCACTGCTATCAACGCAAAATAAGATATATGATGAAAACCCCGATGCATACAAGGGCAGCGGTAGTAACTGACAACACGGTAAACCGGCAAAATAAGAAACGGTTCATATCACGAAGTAACCCTTGGTGCAGGCCGCTATTGCGGTGAAAAGTCGTTTTGACAATGGATATGAGAAAAAACGTTCTCTTCACCACTCACATTGGAGGTACTGTGTTGAGTGGATACTGTTCTAGGTTATCGAACGTATAACAAGTCCATCACTCTGAATGCTGCGAAAGATATTGCACTCCTGAATAACCTAATCATTCAATGAGATCTTTGTGCTCTTGCGATGTGTATTCATGGCCAGCGTTAACCGAAGGAGGTCAACAACAAGAACAATAATATATATATATAGTGTACAATTTCAGATTGAGATATACAAGAAACCGTTCTTTGATGAAATGAAAAATATTCATTTAGTTTTCTAATGAGTTAATGCCAATTCATTAAGCAGTAATCCAGAGAGTGGATTTGAAAGATTAGTGAATAAATATTTTTATCTGTCCCATCCATCGATGTATAATACCAAATGATTTATACTACAAAATCTAAGATGAAAATCGGTCGATGAGAAGGCGAGAAGAAGGACAACGAGGTTTCAGCCAATTAATTCGAGGCACTTTTAACCAATGATTAACGTTAAAACGTGGCTCTGTATTTGAACGCGAGGTCAATAAGCCAACGGCTGTTTTTGCTGCTTGCCATCAAATAAAACAAATCTGGAGCGAAACGCTATGCTAGATAACCTGAAGTACGAAGATTAACAAAGTTTGCATGCACATATAGATGTAATATAATCATATGTACCTATAAATAATACATAGAACATGGTGCACCTGAAACCTCTCCAGGGTTGTGGATACAACAAATAACCACAACACATGAATAGTCACTAATAATAATATTACACATTATAGTTGAATTAATGGTGAAAAGAACAATTATGATACTTACAACATATACATTTTCCTTTCGAAAAACATTCCACTTTGCCCGCATTTCTAGGCCCATGGCTCTTGCAATTCGATATACCGAGCTCACGTCAAACGAAGCAGCTTGGTTGATAGGTAATGGGAAAGACGTAACGTCACCGTCTCCGGGATTTGTTCTCCATTGATATGGTTTGATACCCAAACGATCTAACCCCGGGGCAGGACCATTTCCAGGCCCAGCGCCTCCTTTCGACACTTGTTGTATAAGTTCGTTGATTGTCAATCGACTAAGCAGGTCATCCAGTCGATAACTTAGGGGGAGACTTGCGTCGTTAAATGGATAGCCATTGCTTCGATCATGCAAAATGAACCTGAAACGCAATGTTATACTTTGAAGAGACACCTATAAATATGGTTCGTATAACGAATCACGGTGAAGTGTAAATGCTGGGATGTGAGCAACACATTACAATGAAACTCAAATTCATATGGGAAACTGATTTAAATGAAAAATAGAAACAAAGGTTATCATTAAGGAGACAAGTTTTATTCTAGATAGAATAATCAAGAACCCGATCTAATAATCAGTTAAAGTGTTAGCGTTTAACGGGTGTCAATGACTTTCAGCCAGCAAGTATAGACTAAAATATTGACTTTTCATGGTAAAGCAAACAATTGATTAGCGAGCTATTTTGAAAAGAACACAATTATTTTATTTGAGAGGATATTATATCACTTATTACGAAACATTTTACACAGAATGGCATACCGTGAACAAAAATTCTCCTTTGCAAGCATTATCATCACACACCTCCAGTTGGCTTTTTGTGAACTTTATCACCATATTGATTCAATAGTCATAACACGGTCTACTACAAATTCAAATGAAGCTCACATCGTCAGCTTCAAGGAAAGGAAGAATCAACGGGTGACATGATTGTGAAATTAAACAGAAATTTTGAACAAAAACACTTCTAAATGAAATGCAGCAAATGATTATTTGTGAGTTACAAACCACCATTTTAATGTTTTTAGCTTGAAATGTATCTGAAGCAGTAATTAAATCACAAAATATCCCATTATGTATATGACAAACATGCCCTATGTATGGAATCAAAAACTCAATACGAGATACTATTCTAATGAAGCGAAACGAAATCATACCATATGACGAATCTAAACAATAATAGCCCGATCCGAACCATCTTGCGAACAATATAAACAAGGTCGGTGTTTCGCGTTTTATACAATATTCACACAACGTTTATTGGTCTGTCTAGGCTAGTCAATAAGTCGCGCGACGTAATTGGACGTTCACCTATAAGTACAATCAAATTACATGATCAACAGTTCACTTATCATTTAGTTTTCGTTAAATCCAGCTCGTTTTTGAAGCTATCACTGAAGAGTTTCTGATTTACTCGAACGAATTATTATCAATTTAACGGACACCTGTCATCCACTGCAACAAGATTCGATCGAAAACAATTCTTGATTACAAAACATGATATTACCCTTTAGAATTTAGTGGTTTGCTTGCAATCAACGCACGTACACCACAAGCGCTTTTAACAAGTTTACCCTCTTCGAATGGAGAAAATAATATAAAATTTGATGAGACTTGCCAAAGTGAAAATGTGGCGAACAATGTTTTATTGCTAAACCAATGTTAAACAGTGTTGTTACAAAGTACCGTCGTGTGCAATTACGGAATCGCAAGGCGAATCAATGTCAAGAGTTTGAGATGCTTATAGCTACCGTTTTGCTCACCTCCATCGCACTTATAAACCAAAACCCAATTTATCGTGTAATTAAATGCAAAACTTGGTTGACCACATCACTGATTATGATCTTAATATTTCCACCTGCTGACTGCAAACATCCAGAAAGCGGATTGTTTTTGTAACTACACATCAGTACCAAGTCCTCGAAAATATTCACAAATTTGATCACGACGGTCAATAATGGGAACACTGGACTCGAGTTTCACTCTTATTTGAGCTCATCAGCAGTGCATATCTTCTGCCTCGGGTGGAAGTTGAACCCCCGATCATCACCATTGTAGTCCCACGCCTTAAGGTCGTGACAGTTGAGCATGTTGAACTCATGCATATTTGAATTTCCTGTCAGCGCTGTGCAATTGCGTTTTCCGTCTAGCGTGCTAAAATCATATACCGTTGTCGCTATTAATAATTCACTAGATGCCAGATGTACAAGTATGTTTTGACATTTGATAACAATCTTTACCAATATATTATGATACATTTTACCATCCGATGAGTTGTACATTATTGTGAGTCTTGTAAAGCTTAGAGTTGACCTATGAATATATATATTATAGATATATAATATATCTAATATATATATATATATCTATATATATATCTCTGCACAATCTGATACAGATATGGTGCCGTTTGAGAAGAACATCTTGGATCTCTTTTTGGTTTTTGTGAGTTATTCTCAGTAAACGCGGTTCGTCAAAATGAGGAGAATTGGGGTGCCGACTTAGGCGGGTTATTGAATTGGGCCGTATCTAGCTCATATCCATCATTGAACACAGCTGGTACCATTGTTCAATGTCGTGAGTTCTTCTACTTGAGAAAAGTGTCCCGGATGTCTCCGGCACATTGGTGCAGATTATACTGAGATTCGTCAAATTTGTTTTTATTTCAGTATTAGTTATGGAGGTAGAGGAATTCTGCTGATGGACCGTCAGTAAATGCCCCTTTGACTTTTCAAGCTGACTAACATCTGAGTCGCAGCTAGCGTTCGCATCACTAAACTGTTTAGTCTCCCGCAAATTCTCTTTACGTAGCGGAGCATCTTGTGGTGGTACAGGATGTAGCGTTGGGTTAAGGTTGGTTTCAGAACTGCATAAAGTTGTAGCTCCACATGGTTGCAATGATAAGGAATGTACGGTGAAAACCGTAATCGTTTATCCGGTAGCAATAACGATATACCCGCTTACCGTGATCCGCATCTAAAACAGCGTGAAGTTTGAAGAGAGGACTCGTTACTATTTGATTGCCGGGTCCGGGAAACCCAGAAAATCTAACATTACCACGCACTTAAATGAGCCAGATATCGCTCTGTGTAATCTGTGCAAAATCACCAATCGACAAATAAGCCTGTCAAAGCAAGATAAGCACATGAGTTCAGGAAATGGACTAAACTATGTACGAACATGTGGTTGAAAGCCATACTGCCTTCCGTGATAAAGAATATAACACGGTGCAAAAGCTCCCCACACGTAGACCACCCGCGCCTACTAAGGGCGGCCTAAGTGTTGTGCCGTGCGGTTGCATTATTTGATGCTTCCGATTGTCAGGACATACTGCGCTTAACGTGCAATGAATTGTTTCATTCTGCACAAGATATTGCCGATGAATTCAAAACTATGTTTCACTTATGGATAAGCTAGTGCGACCAACCTATTAAATAACGTGCCCAAACACGTGTAGATAGTGTTTAAACACATGATCAGGAACAAAATACTCATTTGCATGCATTTCCACCACACGCACACAACGACCGGTTTCGTACTGTCAGCACTAATCACGTAGGGACAGTGTGACCGAGATCCGCTGTGCTTAACATGCATGCAGCATACAAACGCAACTTGTTTTCCATTCTTCCACTGTGGAACCTGAACGTACTCTCCCTACCTAATGGGTGTAAACAGCACGAAACCAACGAATGAGCATTTTTATTTTTCACTTGTTTTCGATCTTACGCGTGGAATTTAAAATCAAATTTTAACGATAACGCCACAAATGTATTTATAAAGTAAAGTGACTGGTAATGAATGCATGATTGGGCTGCAACTTCGAAAACTTGACAAAAACAAATCCCTTAATGCAGACAGAAATACTTCCTCCATACTCCGCATGGGTCCTATTCCTATGATTGCTCCTTGCGCCCGCCTGTTTAATCTGAACCTATGTGAAGTAAAGATACCACTACAATTGAAACTAGGGTTGATTACTCCCATTTACAAAGGTGGTGGCCGTTCAAATATTGCGAACGATAGACCAGTAATCTCCAAGGTAATGGAGCGTACGCGGGCATCTAGAACGTCAACATATTTTAAGTGCAGCGCAAGAGATATCACGGAGCGCAGCGCGGAGAAATCAGTCTTGTCTATCTAACCCTCTAACTACCTAAGATGATTGGGCAAAAGCACAAGATGAAGCTGTAAATGCTTCCTAGATTGATGTTTCTAAAGCTTTTGATCGATTCAATCATAACCTAATAAAAAATCTTGAAGCTTATAGAATAACGAGAATGTTGCTTAATTAGATAAAGAACTATCTTACTGAATGACTCGTCCAAGTTCGCACGGACAGCACCTTTTGCAGAAAGAGTTCTGCAAGGCTGTGTTAAAACCTCTTCTCTTTTTAGCGTATATGTATCATGCGGTGGAAGATTTTGGGCGTAATTGGATACTGTTCTCCGATTATAATAAAATATGGAAGCGTGTTAGGTCACGTGAGAACTGCGCATTACAGCTATGTGCACGTTATATATAAATATATATGCCTTCGTATAAAGCAGCTTGACTGAACATACATTTTTGTTCAACATTTTCCGATCCATCAGATATTCTGAACTACTCCTCCCGGACTCCCATTTAATAGAATTTTATAATTATATCGCATGATATTAAACAGGAATTCTCTTCTTAAACGTAAATTTTAAACCTTGAAAACACAAGCCATTCAAGCTTTCTCGATCACGGGTACGGAGGTCCAATAACTACCACAGACAGATTCCAAAATACGGAAGGTCATTCAGTAGTCGAATTCAGTACAAAATGACCTATCGCTGACTTGCTTGTTGTGTGGTGAATGGTTGATGACTGTCTCGTGTTTTCGGAACGTAAAATAATTTCTCCTACATATAAAGCATATCAGAACTGAACGGTTGAAAGCAATTGGCGAATCTAATGTATTTTCATCCATCTTTGATAAAGGTGAAAACAATGGTCGTCAGCTGGTTCAGATATGACAAAAACACGCTTTCCGTCTCATCTTTCATAATCAATGGGCAAATGGAAAGTTTTGTTTTAATCTTCAAATGTGCGTTTTTAAAAGCGCACACGAAGGGGACCTGAGCGAAAATTCTACAGCCATTTATTCAAGTTCATCTCGCAACATCAAGAGTTCGCCCAAATAGCAATCAGTAGCACAGGCACTCACGAGTCGTAAACTATACGGTTACACATGTGAATCCAGTCAAAGATAAAAATGTCGTTAAAAATCACTTTTCTTAGACACCAAATGTTATGTTTGGGAGTGTAATCATCGGTCGTTTGATCAACCTTGAAGCAATGCAATAGTTGATATGATTTTCGATTATTATCAAAATTGTGTAGTCACAACAAACGGATGTGCAATCGTGCAGTACTTTGTGCTGTGCGGCTAACACCGTGCTAAATTGATTGGTGAGAGGTATTGAGCTGCATACTGAAACAGGCTGGAGTCTCACTACGATTTCCTGTTCTTTTTTCTTCCTTATATCTGTCTAGGACTGGGCAACCTGACAGCATCTTAGCCCACGTGCAGTCTCTGACTGTGCGGCACTTTGCCTGGATCAGGCTTGTGCTTTCATACCATACGATATTTGCCGAAAACACTAGGTGGCGTTTGTTGCCATGTACCTCTCTAGCGGTCGCATGTCCAAATGCGACCCGATGGATAAAATCACTGAGAAGGCGATGTACCCTATCAGACGTGTTCTTTTAACCGGTGGATTATCGGGCGTTCAACCAGATCCGATGTCAAGTACACTAATTGGACTGACTAAATAATAATAATAAAAACCAGCATGAATTTTAGCTTAACCCATCCCACATAAAGCCAAAAAAGCAGTGTCAAAAATGCTTGTGTATGAAATGAAAATGTAGAAATAATGTACATTAACTAGCCGAATTAGGTCTGAGCATGCTTCGTAGTGTAGAATCGACCCCATTTCGAATTGGTGATTCGGCAATTTTTGCTCAACAGTGAACCGACAACGGGAGGTACCGGTTTTGGGTCATCCATTGCGTTCGACTCAGCTAACGCCAAGCACCCAGGATCGGTAGGATCGAGATATTCGAGATCAGAATCAACTTCCCTGGAGGTACATCGCTCTTCCAAAAGAGACCGTCTTTCAGAGATTTCCGATGGAAACAAGTCAGTCAGATAGCTAGCAAGCTCTGCTTCCGGCCAAACTGTACAGCGTTCAAAAAGGGCACTTAAACGAGACTCGGGAGTGTCGTCGGGTAGGTCTTCTGAACATAGGAGAGAAATGCTACGAAATCGGGTAGATGACAAATCATAGGCTCGAGAATTCTGGTCCTGTAAAGAATTGATATACACCTGTGAAAACGCACGTCCAGCGCATGTCAAGTGCTTGCGTAACTTTGGTCGAAGACCATCCGGGACAGCTGATCGCCACACAGCTAAAAAATCCGTTAAATCGAAACTATTTGTGACGGAAAGTAAGTGTTCTCCAATGACTTGGCAAATGGAAGAGTTTATAGGAAATAGGAATTGTTCCCTATCTTCGATACGTTTCACGAAAAACATTGGGATAATTTGATTGACAAGATTCAAATCATGAGTTTCAGCCAGATGTTCCAAAAGGGCATTTGTGGGGAATCCCGTGACACGCCAATTCCATGAATTTTCGTCCGCACATGCGAAAATATCCCTGATAACCTGTAGGAAACAAATAGAGAAAAACGTAACCATACCCGTATCAAGCGCGGTAAAAGTGGTGAATGTCTCCGTTTTCAGCATAAAACACACCAGTAATTTAAAGTATATATAAAAATATTATTATTAACTTAAAACTAACCCATGCCTGACTCCAGACTTGTGCTTCATGATGATGATGATTAACTTGATAAATTCTTGACAATGAACAATGATAATGTACTGGTGAAAATAGCATGTATGTATGTCTGAAAGCACAAGCCTGATCCAGGCAAAGTGCCGTACAGTCAGAGACTGCACATGGGCTAAGATACTGTCAGGTTGCTCAGGCCTAGACAGATACGGGAAAGAAAGAAAAATAGAAAATAGCATGTACAGGGTATTAAGGGCAGACCAAAGATCAGAATTACGCTCTGCAGTCTGTTAAATGTCAATAACCTCAGAGCGAACATACTACATGGTGGTAAACAGTGATTTAGAGATATAGTTGACAACAACGCAGTGTTATAGGAATTTCAAAGAATGGATAACAAAAGCGCTGAAGTTACTGCAGTAAAATTATATACATCACACCAAGAGAACCCCGAGAAACGTCCGCAATCAACCATATCAGCTCGTTGAACAACTATGTCTTACAATCCTGTAGCTGAGCTACGTGTTTTCAAAACTATAACGAGAAAAGGTATTTAACTATTGCAGATAATTTCTCGCTAGAAACCGAGATTGACAAGCGGGTTGCAGAGCAACTGTCTACTTGTCCCGCGTGAATGGGACAAGCTCACGGTGAATACAAAAATAACGATATGCAGTTGGTGCGTACTAAATGATTTACTGCGTGGCAGCGATATCTGGACTATTCATGCAAGACATAAATGGTTGTTGGATGCTTTCAGTTTCGGAGCGTCCGTAGCATTTTAAGCATACCGTGCATGGAAAAAGCATCACATATTAGTAAAACTAGTCTACAGAGGATGTTCACCTTGCTACGACAGCGCCGCCTAACAACGAGAGCGCTTCCAGCTATTCATATGTATGTATGTATGTATGTATGTATGTATGTATGTATGTATGTATGTATGTATGAAATCACAAGCCTGATCCAAGCAAAGTGCCGCACAGGCCTAGACAGATATAGAATACTGATATGCTCCTGAACGATTTAATGGAGCAAATATAGATACGATATACATATTCACAAACAATATATGCTATCGAAAGAGAAGCGTGTGAGAGAAAAGGTTCATGCGAAAATAATCGAAATTCCAGCCTTAAATTATAGTTTAATAAAACGGCATATATTTGAAGCGAAATGACATTATAATATATAGTATAACTTATCAATGAGTTGAATTTGCCTCAGTCGAACAATAGTTGTCTTCTTCGGCAAAGATATCTTAAGGTTATACAATTTCTATCTTATATCGAAATCGTAATATCTATATAGGGTATATATCATATATAGTCATATCTATTCTCTATTCCACTCTGGCGTGAACGATGTGTATTGCGAAAACAGTTTTCTTTCACACATCTCTATTGATAGCATGTTGTTTGTGAATCTATAGATTGCATTTGCGCCACTGAATCGTTCAAGAGCATATCAATTGCTGGGAATGCTCTCAAAAAAGCGATAGTAACGGGAAATCAACTAATGGCTCAGAAGCATGTCTAAATAAAAACGTAAATTGGTACATGGATGAGGAATGTGTGAAAGTTGAAGTCAGAATTTATGATTCTAAAAAAATAGTGGGGATAAAAAATTTCGGCATGACTGTCTACCTGCGTTAAGTATTCAGTATCCATTAGACGAACGTAACCCCGTAATTCGCATGCTCTGAGTCGATTTAATGCCTGATTCAATTCTACTGAACTGCAAGGAAACATCGCTCGGAGTTCATCAAGGGTGTAATTTTTGACCGAAGTAGCACCGTCCCCAGAATCCATGTCAAATGAATCTTCAACGGGACCTTGATACGTCGATGGTCGTAGAATCTGTTTCAGTAAACGGAGTGAAGGAGCGACGCAATCATGCAATTCGAAATAGGATGATTTTCGTAATTGTACAGTGGTGTTCAGCAAAGATTGAGCGTTAGTCTGACATTCCTCGAGTTTGGAAGATGGAAGCCACCAATTCGAAACAAAAAGGAGAGAATTCGACGTTTCCGCTTCCAGAATTGAAAAAGTCTTATTTTTTGTACATAAAAACACGTGTCCGGTGTTAGATGATTTCGGTTCATCTTTTAGTTCAACACATTTTGATTTTTCTTTCTGTAGCAGAGCGTCTACTAGTTCGGGATTCACCTCGAAAATGCGATATTCATTGTCATTCAGATTAGTAGAAAATGAAACCGCTTGTACTGGGCCACACGAATAGGATTCATCGAGTTTGGCAATGCGCAATCTTTCCTTGACTGCATCAGGAGAGTGAGTTGTCATAGATCTGAAAAAAACAATTTTTTATAGTACTGAAAGTAAAATCATTTAACGAACTGAGAGACACCGAATTGTAATTAACTGGTGAGACTAAAACTTCATACATTCTCAGTGGTTCTGTACTTCAGAGGAAACACCGTGCTAAATTGATGCCGTCGATAAAGAGCGGTAACCGATAACAGACTGCAGTTTTAGTGTTAATATCAGTATCTTATGAGGCTGTCGCGCTGAGACCTGGCTTTGTGATGTGTGATGGGAAAGCACAAGCTTGATCCAGGCAAAGTGCCGTACAGTAAGAGACTAAACGTGGGCTACGATACTGTCAGGTTGCCCAGGCCTAGACAGATATGAGAAAGGAAATAGGAATAGAAATGGTAGTGAGACTGCAGCGTGTTCCAGCATGAATCTCACTACCGTTGGCCAATCAATTTAGCACGATGTTAGCCGCACAGCACAGAAATACTGCACGAGACCTGGCTTTAACGTGGTGCGAGGTTTTGTCTACCTCCGTGCTTTTTCAGTGATGATATTTTGCTGTCCCTGTTTTCCATCACTAACTGTATTCCTATTTCACTTCTTACCGTTATCATTTTCTGTTCCAGATGGCGTACCACAATTTATAGACTTCGTCTTTTGATATTCTGACAATCGGATCTTTCAGCAATATTCATAACAATCAATTCCAAAAGTGTCACGTGGCGGAGACCAATCTAAATGACTTGCAATTATTAGTTCTTTCTTAGTCATTTTAAAAGGTTTTGCTGTAGCTCGCTTGCTTGAGGTTTTTATATTTTCAAGAGTCCACATGAAAAGTGAGGAGCAACGAGCATTGCATCCAACGAGAGATCCCACTCTTACTTCAGATACATGCGGAGGCGTAAGTGAAAAGGAGAGATCAAATGTAGTGTGACGCTGATGAAGATGAATTCGTGTAGGTTCAACATTATTTTGCACTATTCCGCGTTCTAACGCATTCGAACATTTCGAACTGAAATCTATTTCCGGTGACTGACCAATCTTCCGGTTTATATCAAACGCGTTTAAGCCACCCATTATAATACGATAGAATTACATTTGGAACATGAATACAAAATTCTAGATGAGATCCGTCGTGTCCTAGCATGAGTTAACATTGTCTCGGATATTCAGGTAGGTGAATGCGCTGTTGAAAGTGTGCATCTTTTTGAAACAATAGAAACATGTCGATATTATCTTTGAACATCAAGAGGCGTTGAGCTTCAGCTACATCAGCCGGATCGAGCATTTAGGTTATAATGACGAACTGCGCGCGTTTTCCTTCTTATCGAAGAAGCAAGAAGCCGTGAGCATGCTCAAAAGCTTCAAAAGTGCAATACACTCTGCTCAACATAATGATTCACGCTTTCAACAAGATTTGTTAACGTGTGAAATTCATTTCCGGAGGAGGTTATTGCAGCAAAGTCTGAAAAACACTCGTGGACAAGGTACTGCCTGAGGTTTTCATCGCCGGGGGTGGCAGTGGGGATAAGCTCCCACTGTTTATAAAATGCTCCCATATGGTACGCGTCTCAAATAGCATCTGACAATCAAGTCCCGCTTCTGGCCTGCACGAGTGGCTCCCCGAGACCGGCGGAACTGCTTCTACCAACAGGAGAAGGAGCGAAGGCGAGTGACTGGCGCCTAAAAACCAGTTTGCTTCGGGCCGATGGAGCTCGTTAGCCTGGGAGGGCATTTCATCTAAGGGAAGGAAAACCCTGATTTTAAACCTCCGCTGCCTTGTGGGATACCCGATCGCGGGAAAGGCTTCGGGAGAAAACCCTGAGGAAAAACCTGAACAGAGTCTGGTAGACCACCTCTTTCTGGCAAATCCCTGCTGCCTTGCAGGTCGCACTTGGTTGTGCAAAGGCTAGAGAAGCTGACTCGAACAAACGCCGAGTGGTGCTGGGGACGCCGCTTTGTGCTCAAATTCCCAAGAATCTTCTTTGATGCCGACTCATCCTCCAGGAGGAGATAGTCGCA
>JACCGJ010023767.1:0-13038 GCA_013407085.1 Atriophallophorus winterbourni | reverse complement strand
CAAACTCACTAGCTCGTGGCAACAGTAAGTTCTTTTTCTGTGCCATTTGCATTCTCGTCACCACCCCGCTAACTCTTTGCCAGTTTCATTGCTCTTACAGATCCCAGTATCGGAAGTCCGTATACATGCAATTTCAACTGACCCAGTTCGGTGGGATGTGGTGGGTTGACGCCTTACCTGTCCAAATGCCCAAAAATCCATTGCTGTTGCAGGCTAAACGCAAATGAGGCCGCTCCGCTATCAAGCCTTGCAAATCAAAAACATTTTATCTTTGCTTTTTCGACCAACGCTCTATTATCCTGGGTTTGTAAACCCTCGCTTTTTTATTCCCGTCGTAATACACTCTTGAACTATTTGAACGTTGATGCTTGTAAGCTGGGGAGAAAAGACTGGAAAAAATATTAGTCGTTTATCGATATGTGAGTGGAATGTAGTATAATGGGGTAGATCGGAATGGCGAAAGATAAACAAAAGTCACTTGAAGGATGATTGCCATAGGTGCTTGTCTAGGCGTTGCTTAAACGAAGACAGTGACTCAGCACATACCACCTCCGGCGGGAGAGCGTTCCAGACACGGCATATGCGAAGGGGTAGGAAATACCTTCGACTGTTCAATCGGCTGTTCTGATGAGCAATCTCACCAAAACGTTCATTTTATATCCCTCGAATTTTTGAGTGCGATTCCGACCTACCCTGCTGTAATTAACCCGTTTCCTATATTTCACATATTTACTGTTATTTTGAAAATATATGAAGTTTTATTAATTATTTTTTAATAAGCTATCCATTTTTGTTTTATACAAGCTACTATCTGTACGATTTTTACCCAACTATTCTGTATCCGTTGATAACGAAAAAATATGTAGTTATTTATGACCTTAATATTCCTAAAATTACTGCTATATTTTTTGTACTTTTTCGTAAAACCGGTTACCGGTTACCCTCACTTCGGTAGTTGTGAAGACTCTGGAACGACTGCTGAAACAACAGATTGA
This sequence comes from Atriophallophorus winterbourni, assembly GCA_013407085.1. Lineage (NCBI taxonomy): Eukaryota > Metazoa > Platyhelminthes > Trematoda > Plagiorchiida > Microphallidae > Atriophallophorus > Atriophallophorus winterbourni. The sequence continues at coordinate 12,043 of JACCGJ010023767.1, read as the reverse complement.
AGATTTTCTCCTTACAACCAGTCAGTTAACATCTGCTCAACATGGTTTTACGCCAAGACGATCATGCTCATCCAATCTCATCACTGCTCGCGAGCACTGGGTGCTGAACTTGATCTGGGTCACCCGGTAGTCACTGCCTTCATTCTTCTTGTTCTTTTTGTGTGCGACTATCTCCTTCTGGAGGATGAGTCGGCTTCAATGAAGTTTCTTGGGAATTTGGGTACAAAGCGGCGTCCCCAGCACCACTCATTGACTTCAGTAAGGCTTTTGACGGTGTTCCATTTTAACGTCTATTGCTCAAGCTCCGTGCTCGTGGTGTAAAGGGACCTGTTCTAACTTGGATCGAAGACTTCCTCGTTGACCGTTATACACAGGTCTAGGTTAACGGAGTCAAATCGCAGGTTACACGTCCAACTTCCGGGGCTCCGCAAGGATCTGTTCTCGGCCCGTTACTTTTTTAAAGTATATGTTAATGACCTCCCCGACTCATTAAATATGAATTGTCTACTTTTCGCGGATGATCTGAAAGTTTGGGGTACAGTAAGCTCTTCTGCTGATAATACCATTTTCCAGAACGAATTGAACAAATTGCTTGATTGGACGGTAAAATGGCAGCTTCCTGTAAACCGACAGAAATGCGCTGTAATGCTTTTGGGGCCAAGCACGCCTGAAGGTGCGTACTTCCTGGGGGATCATCAACTGAAGTGGGTTGATACTGAACGTGACCTGGGTACAATTGTAACTCGGACGCTTAAATCGAAGGAGGATACGAACAGAAAAGCTGCTGCTTCAAACCGCGCATGGTGGGCTATTAGTCGGTCTTTTTCGGTGATTACTCCACAAATGTTTCGCATTCTTTATTCCACATACGTGAGACCAGTTTTGGAATATGGTTTGCCAGCCACCTATCCTCAAACTAAGGGAGAACGTGACCAGTTGGAAAATTGCAAAGGCGGGCGACGAAACGAGTACAAGGATTGAAATCAATTCCTTATGTGGAGAGAGTTCAACGCCTCAACCTCATGTCGCTCAGTATTCGGCGTGTGCGCTACGACCTGCTGCTAACTCGTCGTATATTACTGGGAGCCTATGGTGACGAGCTGCGCGAGTTTTTCCCTCTCGTGACGGACTCAAGAACCCGTGGCCATTCTCTAAAGCTTCAAAAGCGAAGGACACTACGCCTACCTCAGGGATTCACGCTCTCAACAAGAATTGTCAACTTGTGGAATGCGCTTCCGTAAGAGGTTATCTCAGCGATCTCTGAAAACCAATTCAAGCAACTTTTGGATAAGGTGTTGCCTGTAATCACGGCGAAGCTGAACAACACTGGACAGGATTTCTTCAACTGAGGTTCTCCTGGACTAGGTTGCTGATATAAAGAGATGCGGCTTACAAGGGCTTGACCCCCTGTCCTCTATCAAGAAGAAAAAGAAGTAAAACAAAAGATCGTGTATTGCATACTATTCCTATCCTTCATTGATTCAATAGTTTAATAGTGTATTACGGTATAAAAAAGCTAAGAGCTTGTACAAACCGCAGGATAGATAGGGCGGTGTGTCGAAAAAGCAAAGAGAGAAATGTTTGAGTTTCCAAGGCCTTATAGCGGGCCTTATTCGCGTTTAGCCTGCACCATCAATGGATATTTGTGGCATTTGCACAGGTAGGGCGTCAACCCGGGACACAGCTACCCACCACATCCTCCGGAACAGGGTAAGTTGAAACTGCGTGTATACGGACTTCCGTTACTGGGATCTGGAAGAGCAATGAAACTTACAAAGAGTTATCGGGGTTGTGAGGAAAATGCAAATGGCACAGAAAGAGAACTTACCGTTGCCATGAGCTAGTGAGTTTTGGGGGGAAATGCAATAGGGTTTTTAAAAAAATTAAAATAGTGTTTACGGGGTACTTGTGTCTTGGTAGTGGGAGATTCCACGGAGGTGAGAATCGAGGAGACCTTTGAATGAAAAAGCTTGCCTGGAAGAGTGTTCCACTGACTGCATACTCTCACAGAGAAAAAGCTGTGTCGACATTCAAGCCTGCTCTGTTGATGTAACAGTTTGAGCTCATGTCCTCGGAGATTAGTGCTTGGAGAGGGAACGAATAGGGAGTTGCATGGATGGGAGGGGTCAGTCAAGATCCGGTGGGTAAGTAACATGTCACCGCGGTGAAGACGGTAGGTAACGGAGAATATATCTAAACTGCGTAACCTTTCCTCGTACGACATGTTATGCATACCACGGACAAGCTTTGTCGCACGTCTCTGGGCTTTTTCGAGAAGGGACACGTCTTTGCATAGCCAAGGATGCCAAGCCTGTACTGCGTATTCCAAGTGTGGACGAATGTAGACATTCAGCAGTGTCGGGAAGAGAAACCGGTCAAACCTGCCTAAAGCGCGGCGAAGTAAGCCAGTGTTGCGATTGGCTACCGCTGCGGCTCGTTCGCATTGTGTGGTGCAACCGAGATCGTGCTGGATGATGATGCCGAGATCCTTTTCTTGTCGAACAATCTGAAGTACTGTTGAGCCCAAACTGTAAGCGACCGGATCTGAGTGTCGGATGGGGAGAACGCTACACTTGGAGGTGTTAAATGGGAGATGATTCCTCAAAGACCAGCTGTGTAAACGATCTAAGTCATCTTGTAGGACGTGTGAATCCCTTGGCGATTTGATTGAGCGCCAGATTTTGACATCGTCCGCAAATAGGAGGAACGGCGATTCAATGTTTTGGCCAATATCATTGATGAAAATGATGAAGAGTCGGGGACCAAGAACGGAGCCTTGTGGCAGACCGCACTTGATTGGGAAGCGGGCAGAATAGCAGTCACGCACACGAACACAGAGGGAGCGGTCGCGAAGAAGGTACTTCATCCAGGACAATAAGGATGACCCAACGCCGCAGGCAGCGAGTTTAGGTTAAAGAATGTCGTGGTCGACGCGGTCGAATGCCTTGGAGAAATCCAGAAATACTGCATCGACACCAATGCCTTCGTCCACAGATTTCGTCCAGGCATCCCGTGCGAGAGGCAAGTTGGAAGTGCATGAACGGTTGGCGCGAAAGCCGTGTTGTTGTGTGATTAAAAGTCGATTTGTTTCCAGATGTGAAACAAGGTGGTCAGAGATTATGCTCTCCATGACTTTAGAAATGACTGACAACAGCACAATGGGACGATAATTTTCGGGTTTTCAGCACGGTGAGAGGTCAGCTAGTATCCGTATCAGTATCAGTATCACAGGGCGATAGTCCATCAAGTTGAAACGAGTTCCCAGGTTCTTTCGGAGGTGTGCTTAAAAACAACGCCACTACCAGGATTCATTCCTAAGTAACACAGGCGTGTGTAACTGTAAATGGAAGATAAGTGAGGTCTCATCACCGAAAGGTGAGAGAGTTAATGCATGTTACATGTCCAATCGAATAAAAAGACGATTGACGGCAGTTTATTCCAACAAATACGAAAAAATGAAAAAGAAACGCTTTTTTGTGTTTCAACATGTTTCCCCGAATATTTTTGTGGTTTTTGATCATAAATACGGAGGGATTTAGTATTAAGGGTAATGCTCCGGGAAGAGCACCTGCCACCGTTCGTTCAGTTCAGTTCAGTTCAGTTCAGTTCAGTTCAGTTTGCACAGGACAATATGTGGCAGAGTCGCCAATCGAGCGTCCAGAATACTTCCGGTGGTAAGCCAAAAGAGCGTCCACCACTTCGAAAAGTGGGTTCAATATTCTGCTGGTATGACTTTGGCTGGAATGCAACAGAAAAACTCCCTCACCCAATAGGTGAGGGGAGACATTAGTGCGTTCCAACGACAAATTGAAGAACAACTATAAAATTAGGGATAAACATTTGGAAACACAGAGCGCCAGATCGAGTCTAGTCTATCTTTGAAGCACGTTACTGAAGTAGAACAAACTACCTCTTCGGGCAGACAGTTCCAATGATTCACTACCCTTTCGCTAAAGAAGTTCTTACGTGCATTAGACCTGACATGTTGTTTTGCCAGTTTCAGTGAATGGCCTCGAGTACCTACCACTGGCGCAAGAGCATACATATCAGCCGGATCAATAGAACTAAAGCCTCTAACGATTTTGAAAGTCTCGATCAGATCCCCACGTAGTCGCCTTCTTTTTAGCAAAAAGAGATCTAGACTCAACAGTCGTTGTTCATATGACTTCCCAGATTGCCCTTTAATCATACGAGTAGCTAGGCGCTGAACACCTTCAAGCGTGGCAATGTCCTTTTCCAAGTAAGCAGACCAAGCTTGAACGCAATACTCACTATCGCTTTATTCAATGGGATGACAACTTCCGGGGACCTGCAGGATAAAACTGATCGGAGGCGAAAGAGCTGGTTCCTAGCGCGTTATGCAGCAGCTGTACATTGATCAGCCCATTTAAAGTCCGCTGAAACCTCAATACCTAAGTCCCGGACTTTTGATACCCCAGTTATCTCCAGTATGTTATCAGGTCCTGCAACCTGCAGCTTTGTTGCAGCTTTGGACAGAAGATAGCTTTTGGAGAAGTTGATTGGTAGATCCCACGTGGAAGACCACTTGATGGCCTTTTCTATATCTTCAAGAAGATCATGTTCGTTCAGCGATCCGATAAACTTAACATCGTCTGCAAAAATATAGCAGGGACCTCTACGCGAGGCTGCCAAATCATCGATGATGATAAGAAAGAGTAGTGGGCCTAGTACTGAACCCTGCAGGACTCCACTAACAACTCCTGCTTTCGCAGAATACATATTGCCTATGCGAACGCGAAAATACCGATTGCTCAAGAAATTTGTGATCCAGTTCTTTAAAGGGCCATCGATACCTATTTGTCCAATCTTCATTGCAAGCAACCTGTGGTTTACCGAGTCAAAGGCTTTACAGAAGTCCAAGTAGAGAACTTCGACATGATGGCCTTTATCTAGCCTCCTAGTGACCTCATTAAGAAAACATAATAAGTTCGTTAGGCAAGACTTCCCTTTTAGAAAACCATGCTGAGCAGAGTTTAGCAACGAACCACAGACAAGGTGGCAACAGATCCTATCCCTAATAAGTCTCTCTAGGGTTTTGCAAAGAATACTAGTAAGGCTTACAGGTCTGTAGTTGCAAATTGAAGATCGACTGCCACCTTTATGTATAGGAATCACATCAGCCTGCTTCCAAGCACTCGGAAAATACCCATACCTTAAAGATGCGTTGAAGAGGCGACCCACCGGTTGTGCTAATACAGGCGTCAGGTTCTTAATAACTTGAGGGTAAATACCATCCGGGCCCGCAGATTTATGTAGATTAGGTGCTTTAAGCGCAACACAAACCTCATTATCAGTGAAAATTATTTCATCGAGGGTAGGAACGCTATCTGACCTTATTCGGGAGATCCGTTTGGCGATCAGGCCCCTGAACAGATCGAAAATGTTCGAGAAAAGCCGAAGCCTTTTCAGAATCTGAATCGAGTTGAGATCCATTTTCCAGTTGAAGGTTGCCTATGCAATCGCGAGTTTTGCCTTTGGATTGTGCATAGCTACAGATACGCTTTGGGCACTGTCTCATATTACATGCCAGTCGTACCTCAAAGTCACGTTTTGCCTTACGTTGGCTTCCCACAGCCTTATTTCTAAGTAGTTTATACCTTGTCCAGGCCCATTGTGTCTGAGAAGCTTTGTAAGTTTTTCTGGCATGGTCCCGGATTTTATTACCACGGTGCATCTATGGTGTCCACCATTGTGGCTTGTTGCGTCTTTTGACGTGCACCAACGGAGCAAATCTGTCTTGCAGTGTGGACAGACAATGGTGAATAAGCTGCCAGTTTGCTGCCATATCATCTCCAGAAGATTGTGACAAGATCTGATCCGCTTCCTCTGAGACAACACTCCAGTCTACCCTATTGAAGTTGCGCTTTAGTTTTGGAGGCGGTTTGTCATACCTGAGAAGTAGCTGGAAGCTGATCATGATGTGATCACATTTCCCTAGTGGGGAAAGATATTGCACCTGTCGAACCATTTGCTCATTCGAAGATATAACAAGATCTCGGACCGAAGGTTCACAGCCTCCTTCTAAGCGAGAAAATTCCTAATGGTAATAGACGATTTTCATAATTGGTGTATGCTAACCCCTCGATCATGCGAGTAGAGAGCTTCTGTACCTTTTCTAGCTGCACGATATCCTTCTCGTAATACGGCTTTCAAGCCTGAATACAGTATTCTAAATGTGGCCTTACTATTGCCTCGCAGAGGGGCAATAGCACCTCAGCTTTTCGGCAAGTGAGGGCTGAACGTAGTCGAAAGAGTTCCCACATTGGTCAGCCCACTTAAAGTTTGCGGAGACTACGATTCCTAGGTCCTTAGTAGACTTTACCCTACGGAACTCCGTGTGAGCTGAGAGTGTAGACAAAATCATGTTGCTTCTTAGTGTAGACAACAAGTGACTCTTATCTAGGTTAAGAGGAAGGTCTCACTTAACCGCCCATGCTGTAACAGCTTCCACCTCACTTATCAGATCGGAGTTATCCGACCTACCGACAATTTTAACGCCATCAGCAAACATATAACAGGGTGAGCGCAGTTGTTTGGCTAGTTCATCAATGAAGATGAGTAACAGCAACGGCACCGAGACTGAGCCATGGGGAACCCCACTCGTTACATGCGCACTTGCGGAGTAAGTATCATCTACCCTGACAGTAAAGGAACGGTCGCTAAGGAATGCTCGAATCCAGCTCAGAAGGTTCCCTGATACTTCTATGGCTGAGAATTTAAAAAGCAAGAGCCTATGGTTAACTGAATCAAAAGGCTCACTAGAAGACTTCTACAGCTATACCATCATCTATCCTCTTAGTAACCTCGTTTAGAAAGCTCAACAAATTTGTCAGACATGACCCATCTTTCAGGAAGCCGTGTTGTGCGCCATTCAAAAAAGATTGTTTGGTTAGATATCCACAAATTTTATCGCGGATCAATCTTTCCTTAACCTTACATAGAACACTAGTGGGGCGAACCGGGCGGTAATTTTTGACCGCCGAGGAAGCTCCTCCCTTATGAATAGGCACTACAACGGCTGTTATCTAGTCCAAAGAAAGGGTACCATGACTGAGGGATGATTGAAAAGTTCTGTGATCGGTACAGCTAATATAGGAGGTAACAGTCTGATAATTCGTGGATTGATGCTATCGGGCCCTGCCGACTTGTTTTAAGCTAGGCTGGCCAATATAGTCTCGACATTGTGTACCTTGAATGTAAGGTCAATGCAGAGGGGGCGATCAGCGAGTACACATTGAAGTAATGGCGAAGAGGCGTTCGAGTTATAATTTCGGCGTTGTGAGCTTTGAAAATGTAAGGATAACAATTGAGCCTTTTCAGTGCTTGCAATGACGGCTGAGTTATCGTCCCTTCTCAAGGTACCTACAACTTTTCGTGTTGACCCTTTAGATTGAACGTAGCTGTAGTAACGTTTCGGATGAGTATGGGCCTTTCATTTAGAAAGAGATCTTTGCTGCACGTATTTTGGAAACAGTCATGTTCCGCGCTTCTTTGTAACGGGCTCAAGTCCCACGTGAGGGAGTAAGCTTATAACGCCTCCATTTTGCGTCGCGGTGACGTACGCTACGTGAAACTAAGGCTGACCACCATTGATGTTTACCATTTTTACGAACGGGTAAGAGAGCAGCGAATCGATCCTGAAGTTAAAGTATGTTTTTCTTGATCTGCCCCACATCCGATCTACATGGTCAATGTTTTGCCATGGTAGTATCGCTGCTGCCTGTAATAGGGAATCAGGGTCGATCCTATGGAATCGTCGAGACACCTTAAGTGGGGATTTACCAAATGACAGAGGTAACTCGCAGGCTAACACTACATGGTCGCTCTTTCCTGGTGGTGGCAGTAGGACCAAATTTTGTATACCGCTTTCAGAAGTTGAAATAACTAGGTCGAGAGTAGACGGAGACTGACCCTCTCGGAATCTAGTCGGTTAGTTTACGTGTTAGAAAAGTGCATGGGAGTGTAGCCGGTCCAGAAAATCGTTCGCGTTTCTTGGGGTATGTGAAATTTGGTACTCCCAATTTATTTCCGGTAGATTAAAATCGCCGAAGATTACAATACGTGGTGCTACGGCTAAAAGAGACGAAAGCTTGATTTGCAAAATAGCATCTTCTTCCAAACTAGTGCTCGGACTACGGTAGACGCAGCTTACAACTATACGCTATTCAGGAAATAATGCAATAATATGCGTGAACAATGTATGGTGCATGAAATCACTAGCCTAGTCGAGGCAAAGTGAAACACAGTCATAGACTGCATGTGGGCTAATTTGTTGTCAGGTTGCCCAGGCCAAGACAGATATGATAAAATTTGACAATGTTTTTTGTTGTTTATAGTTTTTAGCAGACAATGTGCGGAAATATGATCGACCATTTACCGTCTAATTCCCTTTTGAAGCTCAACACATTTGGGAGGCATACTATACAATCTGGGAGCTTGTTCCAGAAGTTGTCCACACGGTTCCTGAAAAAGTGCTCACGTGCCAGCAACCTGGGCCTACTCTTAAGAAGTTTCATAGAATTAGCCCTTGTAGCTGCTTTAGAGGCAAGTTTAAGGATTTCAGTAATATTATCACCAGTAAGACCCATTAGAATCTTGAAGGCTTCTATTGGGTCACCTAGCAGCCGCCATCTCTATAGTGAGAACAAACCGAGGTCCTCAAGTCTTGCCTCATAGGTCTTTCCTGCATGAACCTCAACCATCCCAGTCGCAAGGCGCTGGAACCTTTCGGGACATGCCATATCTTTTTTTCAAGTACGGTGCTCAGAATTAAACGCAGTATTCCGAACGAGGCAGCACGACTACTTTGTATTGGAGAATGGAGATTGAGGGTTTTCTGCATGATAACGCTGAGCGAAATCTGACCAATTCTCTGTGAGCCTTGTTTGTAGCTTCGACAAATTGAGTTGCCCACTTGAAATCTCCTGTTATAGTAATACCGAGATCCTTCACTTTCTGAGCAGCAGCTAATCTGATATTTTCTTCGCCGAATTCTAGTTGGGTTGTCGTTAAATCAGTCGTCAAAACGCAGCTCTTTCCTAAGTTTAGTGGAAAGTTTTAGGTCCTTGTCCAATCACAGATAAGAGTATCTCTACTGCTGGTTCCTAAGATTTTACCATCATCAGCGAACAGAAAACAGGAAGGTGGCTAAAAGCCAATCACACTCCCAGATTTCCTTCGACGGTATGCGGTTGAGCACCCGGCACTTTGATGTTGAGTATACAGTTCGTACGTTTCACACGTTCTTGTTTCCGGATATCTGGAATGTAAGGTAAGGGGTTCTCTTCACCAGCACTGTTAGAGGTCATCTATACAGAAAACAATGCAATAATATTCATGAACATTGTATGATGTATGAAATCCCTATCCTAGTCGAGGCAAAGTAAAGCAAAGTTATAAGTTGCATGTAGGCTAAGATGCTGTCGGGTTGCCCAGGTCCAGACAGATATGAGATAAAAATGTAACAATACGTTTTTTGTTGTTTTTAGGTTTTTGTATCAGAGAGTATGTGGAAATATGGTAGGCCATTTAGCGTCTAATTCCCTTTTAGAGCTTAACACATTTGGGAGGTTTACTATACAATCTGGGAGATTGTTTCAGAAATTGACCACACGGTTGCTGAAAAAGTGCTGACGTACCAGCAACCTGTGCCTACTCTTAAGAAGTTCAGATCAAGTTTAGTTTAGTTCTGTTTAGTTCGAGCTATTGTCATTGTAGAAGTTGGTTGAACATTTTCCAAAACAATGCTATCGGCTTTGTTTAGGCTGCTATATATTATATTACTGGGAAAAGTGCATAATGTTCTCACTTAAAATGTGGGAGAATAAAGAACTTATGAATCATATTTACAATGTGCTTCACCATCGAGATCACGTGATGTATATGCCCAATGAATGTAAGCGATGCAGAATATCTGAACCTAAGATCACGTGTGCAGTCGATCATATGAATAGAGTTATTATTAAGAAGGATTGATCTTTTAGATATTGTACATTCTAAATGCATGAATTCAGATTTATCTACACGGAACGAGAGACCAATAATTTATTACAGTTGAATAATGCAGCCTAATCTTTGTTTAGTATGGCAATTTAGGTTTGTGCTTCTGGAGATAAGAAAAAATAACTACTTTCATGTCGTCTGCAAACAAGATTAGTTTATCAATATGATAGGGCATTATGTGCATTGTTTGTATATATGAGAAAAAAGTAATGAACATAAACACTGCCTTGCTTGGTTGGCGATCTGTGACTTTGTCCGGAACGCAGTATGCGCGATCTGTAAGGAAATAGGTAAGCGAAGATAGAAGATTTTCACCTACACCAAAAAAACTCAGCTTTTATAGTAACAATTTATGTGGTACTGTATCGAAAGCTTTAGTAATATCAAGGAAGAAAACTATGATTCCTGAACCATTTACCAAAGCCGTGTGACGCAGTCTGAGTCTAAGTCTATCTTGCAAGTGATGCATAATCTTTTGTTGAGGAAGCCGTGCTCTGTATAAGAAAATATTATAGGTGTAAGGTATTCGAATATAGCTTTTTATATATTTTTCAAATTATCTTGATAAAGCTGTATGGTTCATCGGTAGTTACTTCATGAATAATTGTTTTGTGCCATATTTGTAACTAGGTAAACAATTCAGTGTTACCATTGTATCGATAAGCTACCAGATTCCACAGATGCGTTGAATAATTTCAGCACGAGAAGTTGAAATTCTTTGACACACATTTTGCATAGAGCTTGAGGTATTCATTGTTATATCAGGTTTTATACTGCCAGTTGCTTGCTGACAGAATTTAATTGTCACTCAGTTCAAATACTAAAGTATACAGTTTCCCAGGCGAGGGAATTTGACGAATTGTATAAACGTAGTTTGACTTGTTGTAGCTAAAGTTAAAGTATACAAGGAATTCTTCACAGATAGCACCAGGAGAGCTGATGATTGCTTTAGCAAAGGATGAATTCCAATATTTGATATTAAAATCTATGTTGCTGAGTGAGTTGGATGATCTTAGTTTGAAAAGCTTACTCAGTTATTTCAGCTTATCCTGACTTATAAGGGTTTAGTTTTCATCGGATCTGAGTGTGTTATGTGAAGCATAACCGTGACTTATTGACAGTTCATATGAACGAAGAAGAGCGAAAATGTCATGTGTTTCCAAAGAAACAGAATATAACTACATCATGTCCTTTTCTAATTTTTGGGCTTCCGTTAATTTTGTACGGCAAATAAGCTTATACGATGCCTTCATAAGTAACCATTTAATTTGTGAATTAAATGTTGGAGAGACTGTTGTGAACTCACTAGAGAGGAATAATCGTCTTCAGTATTCTGTTCTAATGAATTCTGAAATTGGATTCCAGTTATTGTGGTTGTATGTTTGCTTATCATTAGATGTCTTACAATTTTTGACAGAATTCGATACAAATTAATGAAGGCATGATTTCTAATGCTGCATCGAATTTCATATTCCTCATAAAGGAAGATTTGCATTATATTTTAACTTTGTGAGAACGACGTTTTTCTTAACCATGACATTGAAAACTTTATATTATCATGGGGACCTCTAGTTTTCATTAGATACCACAGGCTTGCACATAACAAATTAAAATTTACGAAATTTACGAAATTTCCATCCATCAAGGTCGCGGGCTGCTCGAATTTGGTACGTGATCCTAATTCCTTGATTACACTTGCTCTGCTTGTATTCAACGTATTCTCGTTGCATGTTTCAACTCAATTTTATTGAAATAATATCTGTTGAATCCATTAAATATTTCCGGTGAAAGCATGCACTCGAAAACGCATTTATCTTCTCGAATTAAGCTACGTAAGTTATCTAAGCCTAGTAATTGTACTGTCAGATTAGACAGTGACACTTCAATTATTCTAAATAAACTAAAATATTAGAATCAGAGTTGTCAGAACTTAGAAACGAACTAGCAAAATGCAAATCCAACTATAGTTCTCTAAAACCGCTCTTATCACTCATGAACTCTCTGATATTGGTATTGACCA
>JACCGJ010023766.1:0-19318 GCA_013407085.1 Atriophallophorus winterbourni | reverse complement strand
TACCGGGTGGCCCAGATCAAGTTCAGCACACCAGTGCTCGCGAGCAGTGATGAGATTGGATGCGTATGATTGTCTTTGCGTAAAACCATGCCGAGTAGATGTTGGATGACTGGTTGTAAACAGAAAATCTTCTATCTGTTTTTTTAGCCGTCGTTCCTGAGTCTTCACAACTATCGAAGTGAGGGTAACCGGTCGGTAGTTAGCCGGATCACTAGTTTCACCACCCTTATACATTCGTTTGACAATGCCGTACTTCCAATATTGAGGTGACCTACAACACCTCATGGATAAACTATAGATTTGCGCAAAGTGGGTGTAGCGTTTGTAACCTTCGCCACTTGTGGCGTAGACGCGATGTTTCATTCCATACTAAAGGCCGAGTTCACAACGCAGTGGTGCATGCTACACTGCTTTATGGCTGCGAAACCCGGTCTATCCCAGCGGAGGATGTTTGTCGGCTTTCTGTTCATGATACCCGTTGCTCGCATGTGGTGGCAGCATCGTCTTACAAATAGTGATGTCTGTAAGTGGGTGTTACTACCAGGTGGCCATGGACTGAGAGAAATGCTGATGCTTGCTCGTTTGCGATGGTTGGGGCATGTTTTAAGAATGCCTCCTCACCGTTTACCATACCGCGTTTTATTCGCAGAGCCTGGCAAAAGCTGGGAGAAACGACCGGGTGGCCAGTCCATGACGTGGCGCGTTGGGATGAAGAAGCTTACCGTAGCGCTAGTCTCAGTTGGGCGTATTCGTTTGCCTGGGTGGAGTCCAAAAGCTCCACTTAATAGTTAGCTGGAAACCCTACGAGATATGGCTGCAAACCGAAGTCAGTGGCGGTGGTGTATTTTATTATGTGTCATAATTTTTTAATCCGATATTATTTGATGAAAAACAACAACCAAAAATCAAACAATCGCATTCACTGAAACTACGCATTTGCTTTTGCATATTCCGTTTGCCTGCTTTCCTTTTTCACGCGCTTGCTTATCTGCTTTTCCTACTTCATATTGCTTGGCACTTGTTCTGGCTCTCGACTTGTGATTCATGATGATGATTGTGATAATTAAAGATTAGCGCCAGTGGTTTGTGTATGATCCCCGACAATACCTTTGAAAGCATTGGGTGTATTCCGTCCTGACCAGGTGCTGAGTGTACATCGAGTCTTTCAGGTAAATACTGCACCATCTCTGGCGAGATCGATATATCCGGCATTTTGGCGCTACTATGATGAAGCAGTGGAATTGGAAACGTCCCCTTTTGTATAAACCGAACTGTACTGAGCGGCAAGAAGAACTGCTTTATGTTCATCTTCATGTTCAGTCGAACCTCTCATAGATCTCAAGTAAGGTACTCGTTGAGTTGCTTTAGTTCTACATCTAGTGTACGCAAACAAGCGATTCGGCACTGAATTGGCTTCGCCCACCAAACGAGTTTCATAATTATCCCCTTTTTCTCTTTTTAGTTAGGTACACTTGTTGCGGCTAACTTTGTAGGCTACATAGTCATTGGTGCATCTACTAAAAGATAACTTCCACCGTAACCGCTTTCTTTTCTTCGTGTAATTACGAATAATGTTATCAAACCACTTAGCGGTGGTTCTTCCATTCATCAATGGGGCACGATTTTCAAGCGATCTGATTTTACCCAAAAAGTCCAACCCACTGGTATCAACATTCGATGGAGGCAGTGACCAGTCAATCGAGTTTGCAGACATGATTAGACTCTTTGTGTCTAATTTCCAGTAGTTTCTCCGGGCATGCGTACGTATTCTTGTTTGAAGACCCCGATTCCAAACGAACCCTAAAGAGCGGTGATCGCTGAAACCAATCAGGGTCTCGATCGATATATTCGTAACATCGGAAAATCTGGGTGTGACCACCAAATCCAATATCGAAGGAACTTGTCCGACACATATCCTCGTAGGATCGTTTACATTCTGCACCATATTCAGCTCCAAAATCGTATCTAGGAATTCTTGTTGAAACGGTTAACCCCTTGAAAGTAAATGTTACCAGATTATATCGGGAGCATTCGGATCTTCAAGAACGATACAGTCGCCAGTGATACCATGCCGTTTTATTTGAGAACATAGGGCAGGAACGCGATCGCCAGGTGAGTGGTAAATGACCCCAAGTGATGCAGCCCCCAGCGATAGACTTTACCTTTTCACCAGATGCTTTCGGCATTTCCAGCATCATGTTAAAACCTTTCCAATACTTCCAGAGTAATGTGCTCTTTAAAGTATACGGCAACTCCACCGGCAGATCTCGGAGATACTCTGTCACTTATGAAAAGCGTATAGCGTGGTAGCGCGCACTCCATATAAGATATATCAATTGTTTACCAAGATTCCGTAACGGCAATTATATATGGCTTTCGCCAACAGTATGGTATGAAAGCACAAGCTTAATCCGGGCAAGGTGCAGCACAGTCAGACTGCACGCGGGATAAGATACCGTCAAATTGCATTGAAAAGCAAGACTTGAAATCTCTTCACAGAAGGATGAAGTGTGGTAGGATTGACAGCGGCTTCCAACGAATGTGTGGTCTCCTCCTCCACTATATGGAGGTATACCTCGCCGGCTTCTCTACGTGCTCGCAATTCTTGGGTGGCTGTTTTCATTTTAATTCTATCCTCAGGATACAAGTCACGTAGTATCTTGAACGGCTCTCCCTTAAGACGATGAACGCGTCTTAGTACCACTTGGACTTGCTCATCCGAAGCTAAAAGAATTTTCAGTGTCCGCGGTTTTTCCCCCTCATTCTTCCGGCTAAGTCGGAATGCAGAAATAATGGTAACGCCGTCATCCATTTGATTAAATAGCCTTGAAAAATTGGATTGTAAGAAAGTGCGCTCTTGCTGTAAACGTATCTCAGCCGTGTCCCCAGTTTGCTCGCGAGCATTTACCATAATCACGCATCGCTTCCGAGAATCCAAATGTTGCTCCCTTGAGACTGGAGATCCAACAGCATTTTCAGTAGTAGATACTTGTTTCACTGCATGAAGCCGAGCCTCTATTTTACTCAATCGTTGTGGCAAGATTGCATAGCCCGGATCACTAGGTAGACCCCTCGACGTCACGTCTGCATAAGTTTTATTCATTCCCGACTGTTGAGTAATCGGTGTTGATGGCGACGAAACGGCGAGTTCATGCACGTTCAATGTATCATCGGTACTAATTCCATATCCATCGCGGATAAGCTGTCCACGGTTTCCAAAATTTGCAGTCTATTAGAACCCCTAGCTATTCATCTTGACCCTAGTTACGTGTTGGTCTCTGATTCACTTCAACACACGGGTTGATTCATAGCGTCGCTGACCTCAGTAATTAAGCAGCGTCGGAACCGAGCTAAGAACATTTTTCTTCTCAATGTAGCCGACAGATACCCTTTAGTCGACATTAAACAGATAGTAATGTCTCGATATGGCCACCCCCTTGGTTTGGTATTTGTATCTAGACTTAGAAAATCTTCTAACAGTAGTTGTGCTCCTATTTTCATAAAATATGTTGACGAAAATTATACGTTGCATATCCTTAATAATCAATAAGTTTTGAAATCTTTGCTACAATTTTCACATGTGTTGATCAAGCCTGAAAACATACCCTTGCAACGCAAATGCCTTCGCAAGCGTTCCGACGTCGTGAAACCCTCGACGGATATCGCCAATCTAATAGACCTGGATGTTGCCGTTGATAATTAAACAGAAGTCGATGTGGAATTATCAACGACAACATCCAGGTCTATTAAATTGGGGATATTTGTCGAGGGTTCCACTACGTTTCAACGCTTGGGAAGGTATTTGCGTTGTAAGGTTGTGTTGTCCGGCCTGATCAATTCATGGGAAAATTGAGGCAAATATTTCAAAAACATGTTGATTATTAAGGATATGCAACGCATAATTTTCGTCAACATGTTTTATTAAAACCGGAGCTTAACTACTGTTAGAAGATTTTCTAAGTCTATTTACAAATGCCGAATCTAGGGGGAGACCATATCGAGACATTACTATCTTTTCAAGGTTCACTAAACGGTATCTGTCGTCTAAATTGAGAAGAAAAATGTTTTTAGCTCGGTTCCGACGCTGCTCAATTATTGAGGTCAGCGACTCTATGAATCGACCCGTTTGTTGAGGTAGATCAGAGTCTAACACGTAACTAGGGTCAAGAAGGATAGCTAGTGGTTCTAATATACTGCAAATTTTAGAAACCGTGGACAGCTTACCCGCGATGGATATGGAATTAGTACCGATGATATATCGAACGTGCATGAACTCGCCATTTCGTCGCCATCAACACCGATTACTCAACAGTCGGGAATGAATAAAACTTATGCAGACGTGACGTCGAGGGGTCTACCTAGTGATCCGGGCTATGCAATCTTGGCACAACGACTGAGTAAAATAAAGGCTCGGTTTCATGCAATGAAACGAGTGCGTACTACTGAAAATGCTGTTGGATCTCCAGTCTCAAGGGAGCAACATTTGGATTCTCGGAAGCGATGCGTGATTATGGTGAATGCTCGCGAGCAAACTGGGGACACGGCTGAGATACGTTTACAGCAAGAGCGCACTTTCTTACAATCCAATTTTTCAAGGCTATTTAATCAAATGGATGACGGCGTTACCATTATTTCTGCACGGATGTGCAATCGTACAGTACTTCTGTGCTGTGCAGCTAACATCGTGCTGAATTGATTGATCATCGGTGGTGAGCTGCATGCTGTAACAGTCTGGAGTCTCACTACCATTTCTATTTTCTTTCTCATATCTATCCAGGCCTTGGCAACCTGACAGTAGCTTAGCCCATGTGCAGTCTCTGACTGTACGGCACTTTGCCTGGATCAGGCTTGTGCGTTCATTCATTTCATTCATTCCGACTTAGCCGGAAGAATGAGGGGGATAAACCGCGGACCCTGAAAATTGTTTTAGCTTCGGATGAGCAAGTCCAAGTGGTACTAAGACGCGTTCATCGTCTTAAGGGAGAGCCGTTCAAGATACAACGTGACTTGTCTCCTGTGGATAAAATCAAAATGAAACCAGACACCCAAGAATTGCGAGCACGTAGAGAAGCTTGCGAGGTAGATCACCATAAAGTGGATTTTCGTGTAGTGAGGAGAAGGCTCAAAATGCCCTCAATGATCCCACACTGCATGCAAACTTTCTAATAACTGTTTTCCGTTTTGTGTTTCTTTGGGTAGCCCTGATGGAGGTGCGGCTTGTTCATCGAGGTTTCCAAATTTAGTCGCTTTGAATATTTTGCCAGCCTCGAATTCCTCCAGAGCGTTTTTCCGTCCATTCAAATTATCAGCGTTTAATGTACGGACTTTAGCTGGCATCGGACTACAGGCAGCCTTGGCTCGCACACTTGATAGCCTCGATGTTTGCTGTTTCTCGGAAACACGCACGCATAACTCTAACTCGGTTACGCAGTTGCCTAATCCTACGACCTTACGCAAGTCACACTATCTACACCTGTCCACTGATGACGATGCCATGGTATCTGGTCAAGCTGGTGTCGGAATCGTCTTGAGTGAGCGAGCTGAGGTCGTACTGTTAGACTGGATCCCAGTCGACAGTCGTCTTTATGCAGTAAGACTACAGGGTTCGTGCGAAAAAGGCCGATTTCGCAATCAATCGCGCAACCTGTTTGTGGCTGCTGCCTATGCACTGACTAATTGTAGCTCTGAACTTGGCAAAGATGAGTTTTATGGAAGATTACAAGAACTAATTAGACTTGCATCGGGAAGTGACATCGTTGTCCTAGCTGGAGACATGAACGCACATGAACGATCATTTCGTGAGTAGAATGTTTGGTCTCGATTGTCATCGTAATGACAACGACGAAAGATTGCTTAGCTTGTGTTCAGAGCACAGACTCTACTTTGTCACACTAACTTACGCCATTCGAAACGTCACTGCTCCACCTGGAAATCCCCATCCGCCGCCTTGTTCACACAAATTGACCATATTGCTATCAGCTACTCGTGGCGAGGGAGTGTACAAAATTGCCTTTCATACCGGGGCACCTGTGTAGAGTCAGATCATGCGTCGGTCTGTGCTGAGCTCTCGATGCGTTTTGGCGGGAACCGTAGAAACGTTGCAAGACAGTTGAACGCTGCCTGGCTTGATCTCCCGGTTCTCCGAGGGTTTTGGGCCAATTTGAGTTTGCATCTTTCTGTAGTTCCCAAATATAGTATCGATGAACAATGGAGTGGGATAAAAACCTCTTTGGAAACAGCCGCGTTGGATAGTCGTGTGCTGACTTCCTCAATACTCAATACTGGATTTCTGTGAATGCTCTCCAACTAATGGACGAACGTCGGTTGCTTTCTGTTGATAGCATACATGATGGTTTAGTAAACGTAAACCGATTGCCAGTTTGAGAGCCGACAGGGAAAGTTGGTGGAGTTCTAAGGCTATGGAAATGGAATCTACGGCAGTTGTAGGCAATTTCAGAAAATTGTTTCAACTCATCAGAACTACCGGAAGCGGGCGACCAGGCATCAGTGAGCTGATACGTTAAGCAGATGGTTCGCCAGTTTTTAACATGCACAGGCGCATGGAGCGATGGGAAAAACATTTTGAGGTACCCACTGGTTTCGAGAATACGGAACACTGTTACACCATGGTCGATTTCTCTCGAGGCTCCCACTAAATTGGAGATTTACCATGTACTCGCCATCGGGCATCAGTTGCTGATGCTTTGGTACTGTCATTGTTCAAAGATGACGGTTTCGCTCTAGTTTGTAAACTTCAAGCGCTGTTCGCCAAAATATGGGCTGAGGAACGCGTTTCGATCCCTCGGAGAGAATCAATATATGCTACGATTTTCAAAAAGGGACGGCGCCATCCCTGTGAAAATCATTGGGCTATTAGTCTCTTTTCAGTAGCTCTGAAAATAAGGCTTCCATCCTACTTCACCCATTAGGTACCAAACGGGAAGAGCAAATCCGTGAGAAGAAAAATGGGTTTCGTGCCGGACGAGGGTGCATAGATCAAATCTCCACACCGTCAGTTTATGGAGCAACGCCACGCATTTCGTGGGCCAACCATCGTATTATTCCTTGACATCCGATCGGCATTCGATTCAATCGATCGCGAAAGTATATGGAACTGTCTGCTAAGACATGGAGTGCTCGAGAAGTATGTTTGGATCTTGAAAGCATTATATTGCAAAACTTCGGACAGGATTCGAGCATACGGATAATTGTCGTCCTTGTTCAATATCTCCAGCGGGGTGCTGCAGGGCTGCCATATCTCGCCGTTCCTTTTTAACTTCGCGATCGACGATGTCCTAAGGATAGCTTTAGCATGCAGTGAAACTACAAAAACAAGCTGCTTTTTTCGCATTTGCTTTTGCATATTCCGCTTGCCTGCTTTCCCTTTTTCACGCGCTTGTTTATCTGCTTTTCCTGCTTCATATTGTTTGGCACTTTGTCTGGCTCCAAACTTGTGCTGATGATGATGCTCTTGTGCGGTGTTGGTTCCCGTTAAAGTTTTACGGTACGATTCTTTCGAATTGTAAACGCATTGTGGTCGACAAATTCTCTCAGCCTGCAGTTCAAGAGATTTATATGACCACCTTGAGTAACTCACCCCCAGTTGCTCTGTATGCAAAACTGCCGATGAAAGGTGGAACTATATAGCAGGGATTATGCGGGTCGCCGCTATGTCAGCCTGTGAGACTACACAATCCCAAAGTCCCACTGGATTACAGCGCTCTATAGACATTCTTCACCAGCAACCCCAAATACATCATGGTCCTGGACACAATACAGAGCGTAGACGCGTGAGGAATGAACTTTAACGGAGCTTAAGATTAGATAGAGAATAGTCGTGGCTAAATAGCAAATAATGCGGGTATCGTGCGAAAACTCTTCAAACTTATTCGATTGACGGGGCCTACGAAAAAAGGAGTGAGTGAGACTATCGCTGAAATAGACGGTACTCTTATCACTAATAAAAATCGCTGCCTCTCACACTGGGCCGAACATTTTGAAGAACAGTTCAGCTGATCGCCTGCAACAGCATCATTCCCTCACTTGAAGCAGTGTGATCCTTGGCCTGTTAGCGTAGATCCCCCTAAAATTAAAGCATGTATCGAATCAATGAAAAGATTCAAAGCCGCTGACTCCGATGACATACCGCCTGGTTTGTTCAAAGAAGGTGGCCAAGTCCTAATCAGCACATTAGGCGATCTCCTCCGTGAATTGTGGTTGTCAGAATCCGTCCCTCCGAGTTGGGGCGAATCGGTTATTATACCGATATTTTTAAAATGTGTATGAGGTTCCTGCTCTAATCACCGTGGGATAAGTCTCACTCCCATCATTGTGAGATTATTATCGTCCATATGTCTTCGAAGATTAACATCGCATAAGGAATCACAGATTCATGAGTAGCAAACTGGTTTCCGGCCTGGGAGAGGCTGTGTCAACCAAATTTTTACTCTTCGACAGATCTTAGAACTGCGGCACACTTATCGACAACCGATTATAGTCATCTTTTTAGACATCAAAGGAGCATTTATTTCGCTCGTAGATCCGGATGCGTTAGGGTTTACAACGACCTTTCGCCCAATTTCCCCACCATTAGTGGCGTCCGATGAGAATGTCCGATTTCTCCGTTTCTGTTCAATTTTGTAATTGATGCCAACGTGAAATTACCAGCGAAGGATCCCAAGCTTTCGGAATTCATATAATGCCAGGTGATTATCTTCTCGACTTGGACTACGCTGATGATATAGTTCTGCTCTTCGACTCGTACACAGATGCACAGGCGATACTGAACAAGCTAATTAGTATTGTGCCCGCATTTGGAATGCGTTTTGCGCCCTCTAAGTGCAGTGTTCTTCTGCAGGACATCGACTTATCGAACAACGCTTTATTACTGGACAATCAGGCGCTTGAAATTGTAGACCGTTTTACGTATGTCGGTAGTTGTATCAATAATTCCGCATCGTTAGATGACGAGATCTTGGCACGCATTTCTAAAGCCACCGTAGCATTCCGCGATCTAGGGCATCTCTGGCGTCAGAAAGGTCTGTCTCAGTTACTCTCGGGTAGACTCTACAAAGCACAAGTGCAAAACTTGGACCTTACGTAAAGAACACATTCAGCGTCTCCAAGTATTTGATAACCGACGTTTCCGCAACATTCTGGGAGTTAGCTGTTACAATCGCATACGCACGGATGTGCAATCGTGCAGTACTTATGTGCTGTGCGGCTAACACCGTGCTAAATTGATTGGCCACTGGTTGTGAGCTGCATGTTGAAACAGGCTGGAGTCTCGCTACCATTTCTATTTTCTTCCTCATATCTGTCTAGGCCTGGGCAACCTGACAGTATCTTAGCCCACGTGCAGTCTCGTATTGTGCGGCACTTTGCCTGGATCAGGCTTGTGCTTTCATACATACATACTCCGAAATAAGTTGTTCGGTAGTTATGTTGATATAGAGAAGCAGATCAACCTGCATAGGTTACGCTGGTTGGTCACGGTTTACGGATGCCGGACCACCGACTTCCGAAACAGATTGTTTTTGTGACGCCGCATTCCGTCACATGGTATAGGCAACTAAAAACCCTTATTAGTAACCTTTCCAGAGTAGGCGCAGCACGTCTTCCAGGCTGGTGTCCCCGCGATCAGATATCGCAATGACTAGCTACGCTTTAGGATATGTCCCAAAACTGTGTTCATTGGCGATCTTGCGCTACATATCTCCTTGCTCAACCTTGTATGTTGTCAAACGGAGTGACGAGAAAAGCTTGTTATGATGTGTTAATTAGTGCCCTAACGCGTAAGCAGAACTAGTGAATCCACTTTGTAGTTATTTTAACACGATCCGTACTGTATGATCCATGGATTGCAATTTTTACCCACAATAATTATATTCTCTGCATTTAGCTTTTTCTTATTTCCAGTTATTACATCGTATTCTTTTTTTGTCTCAAGTTGCATAAGTCATCTCTCTTTTTTCAGCATTTTGCGCCTTATTATTGGGATCCAATTTTCTTCAGTCGATTTTCCGATTAAATGTGTTCAACCAGTAGAGGATGGCAAGATCACTTATCACAAGTTTGCCCTCCTTTCTTATGTTTTCGTAGTACGCCAATGCCGCGATAGTTAAAAGCGAGGTGCAAAGTGTTCTAGACACATATAAAGGACTGTCGCCCAAAATCGATGAATTCAGTAAGATTTTGCCTTCAGTTAATAAGTCTTACAGTATTCAACGATGGCCGCTCTTCGAACCTTCTCTCACTGCAAGGCACTATTCCCATATTGTATTGTTCTACCGTCTACAATATTCCAATAGCTGTGTTCCTTTATGAATCTCACCCGTTCAAAGCACCGATGGTTTATGTCCGACCAACGAAGAAAATGCAAATAAAGCCATCTGAATTTGTAGACATAACCGGCTTGGTCACCGTGCCATATTTGACCGATTGGAAACATGTGAGTGGATGGCTATCGTGTCTCAAAATTCTTTTGTGCATACAGCACAATGTTTGTGGTTTACATATGATCAGTTTCACGTCGCGACCCCCATGCAACGGTCTTCCGTGTTTTCGATCATCGGTTTTTTTCAATGTGCGGGGTTTGCAATCGTGCACTACTTCTGCGGTGTGCAGCTAACTCTGTGCTACATCGATTTGCCGACTGTATGAAGTGAATGTGGAAACGCACTGGAGTCTTACTGCCATTTCTATTATCATTCTTGTATCTTTCCAGCCCTGGGCTTCCTGTCAATATATTAGCCCATACGCAGTCTATGACTGCGCGGCACTTTGCCTGGATCATATATACATAAATACATAGCATATTATAAACCTTGATGCACTTCCATGCTGTGCAGCTAACGACGTGCTAAATTGATTTACGACCGGTAATGAGCTGCATGCGAGTACACGCTGGAATCTAACTGCCATTGCTAGTTTTCTTATCTGTCTAGGCCTGGGCAACCTGACAATACCTTAGCCCACGTGCAGTCTTTGACTGCGCGGCACTTTGCCTAGATCAGGCTTGTGATTTAATATATACATACACTAAACCTTGCTTAATTAATTGCCACCGGTGCTGAGCTGTATGTGCGAGCACGCTACAGTCCCATTGTCATTTTCTCTCATATCTTTATAGATATGGGCAATTTGAATTCTTTCAGCCCGCGTACTATCAATGATTATGCGATGTTTTCATGCTGTGTGGATGGGTTTTCATAAATGATACATCAACCGTCTATTAGAGGTTGGTAGATTGAGTGTATTTCGGTCCGTCGATCCATTCCCAGTCTTCTAAACAAACCTCCCACAAAAAGCTTTAATACATTGTTAGTTTTGTTAAACGCGGCCGATACGTTTTATACAATAAATGCCAGTTGTACCAAACTTCCGGTTTGTTTGATCAATCTTGTCTGTGGTCGCGTGGCGTGGCTAGAAAAGCATGCTACGGTGCATGTCAGTGAATACCGCAATTAAGTTTTCTTCACGATGTCTCTCTACTTGTTCACAACACTTGATTGATTCAGCACATATAGCACGATCCTCGTGCTATGTGGAGTGAGCAACAGTAGAAGGTAAACTGTTCCAAGTATAACAAACATGGACGAAATAAAAATACCTTCTACAGTTCAGATGGGAATGATGTACAACCAGCACATAGTCACGGGTCAGATAATGTCTCGTATTCCATTGCCAATCGGATTACTCGATAGGGAAAGTCGATCAGATTCAGTTGGGCTATCCTTTCTTTATAAGGTTTGTTTCGTTTTCTTAAGCTGTGATAAAGCCGTTGCATAAGTTCAACATCATTTATAAACAATGGCTACGATGACTGCAAACCATATTCCATGACTGGTCTCAAGTATGTATTCATCATCTTTGGGAATATTTTGGGAGAACATTTATTAATAACCGATGAGAAAATTGGGGACACGTGTTGCTTTTTTAAAGTCACTGTTAGTTTGAAGTGAGGTTTTTTAACTGGAGCATATCCAGACACACAAATCATTTTCTTCACTGCAACGGTGAACCTATATGGCATGTAAACTCTACTGGATTGCCCACATTCATGATCCTGCATCTGTTGAAGTTAAACGGCAATTTGTTCTTCAACGACCAGCTGTGAAGCGTATCAAGATCTTTTTGTAATAGCAGATAATCTTCTGGGCTACGGATGCAACGCCATATCTTTATGTTGTCCGCAAATAACGAAATGTTACATCGAACAATTTCCGGTAGTTCATTGGCATAATCCAGAAAGAGAATCGGTCCAAGGACTGAACCTTGGGAAACTCCGCTAGTTGCTGCGATTGGTTTTGATAATGCACCATCAACACGTACCTGTGTAGTGCGATTTGTTAGGCAATCTGACAGTGCCCACGTGCTGTCTCTGACTGTGCGGCACTTTGCCTGGATCAGGCTCGTGCTTTAACATCACACACACACCGGTTCCTTTCTCATTATTGCTATTCTTCGTTTGTTGCTTGTGTTGCGCTCAGGTCATACGACTGTCTATCATGAGGCCTATGCACTCATGACTAGATAATCCTCCCGTTTTCCTATCCTGTTAACATCGTAGTTCATGTGTTATCTGTACTACATTCTTCAATTCTCTCCTCGCCCTTCGGTAATCTTCAACTGGCCAGAGGTAGTGAGCTGCATGCTGAAGCAGGCTGGAGTCTCACTATCATTTCTAATTCCTTTCTCATATCTGTCTAGGCCTTGGCAACCTGACAGTATCTTAGCCCACGTGCAGTCTCTGACTGTGCCGCACTTTGCCTGAATCAGGCTTGTGCTCTCATACCATACCATCTTCAAGTGTAAATACATAAGTATGCATGTGTTCGTGTTTCTTTTCCCTCAGCCACAAATGGATCTGGGTGGTTTGCTTGGCGTCCTCCAAACCGTTTTCGGACAGCGTTCTCCTGTGTTTGCACGTGAACCAGCGCCAGAACCCTCGTCGTATCCTTGTCCCATGCCGATGCCTCCAAGTAAGTTTGCTCTGTGGGCTTAAAACGTGTTCTCAATTGCCGTGCCATTTATTCTCACTCCTGCCCACGAGACCAGGTATCCTCCAGTATCATCTGGTGATAGAGCTGTTGCTGTAAAACTGGGATATGTATGTATGAACGCACAAGCCTGATCCAGGCAACGTGCCTCACAGTCAGGGACTGCACGTGGGCTGAGATACTGTCAGGTTGCCCACGCCTAGACAGATATGACAAAAGAAATAGATATGCGCTTCTCATGTCTCGGTTGAGGTTCAAGATTTGCAAGTGGCCTGATGATACGTGTAATGGTCAATAGTCTACGCCTGCGCAACCTAAAAAGTATCTCAATTCTCATGTTGTGTGTTGATTGAGTACTTTCATTAGATTGTGTGTGCAACGCATAAACCGCGATGAATCACAGCTCAGTGGATGAACTTCACGTTGAACAAATCCTACTGTGCAGATTGTTACCTTTACGAAATCAAGGTTGCGCTATCCTGAATGATGGGGTCTTTAGAATCTACTGTCTTAGGCTGGCGTACACATACCTGGCTGTCTTTAAACCTGGAGTACATCCCCCACTTACTGGCGTCCATTCTGCTTCACCGATTGAGTACCAAACGGGAAGAGCAAATCCGTGAGGAGCAAACTGGGTTTCGTGCCGGCCGAGGGTGCATAGATCAAATTTTCACACTCCGTCAGTTACTGGAGCAACGCCACACTTTTCGTAAACCAACTATCGTGGTATTCCTTGACATCCGAGCGGCATTCTATTCAATCGATCGTGAAAGTCTTTGGAACTGTCTACTGAGACATGGAGTGCCCGAGAAGTATGTTTGGATCTTGAGAGCATTATATTGCCAAACTTCGGGCAGGGTTCGAGCGTACGGACAATTGTCGTCCTCGTTCAATATCTCCAGCGGGGTGCGGCAGGGCTGCCCTATCTCGCCGTTCCTTTTTATCTTCGCGATCGACGATGTCCTGAGAAAAGCTTAGCTGGCCTGGTGGGCACAGGTGTTGAACTTCTGCCGGGTGAGCGAGCGACCGATCTAGAGTATGCCGATGACATCGCACTTCTGGGAGATGACCCTCATATAATGCAACAAGCCCTGGACCGCCTGGCACTTGAAGCTTCAAGGTATGGCATGTGCTTTGCGCTTAACAAGTGTAAAACACTTACCCAGGATTGGAGCGGCTCTCTTCCAAACCTAACTGTGTGCGATGTCAATCTTGAATTGGTCGACAGCTTTGTTTACCTTGGCAGATGTATCTCCGCTGGAGGTTGTGTCGAGGACGAGATCTCACATCGTGTTCGCAAAGCGGGTGCAGCGTTTGCTAACCTTCGCCACCTGTGGCGTCGACGCGATGTTTCACTCCATACTAAAGGCCGAGTGTACAACGCAGTGGTGCGTGCTACACTCATTTATGGCTGCGAAACCTGGTATATCCGAGCGGAAGATGTCCGTCGGCTTTCTGTTTTTGATACCCGTTGCTTGCGTAGAATTGCTCGCATTCGGTGGCAGCATCGTGTTACAAATATAGATGTCTGCAAGCGGGTGTTAGGACCAGGTGGCCACGGACGGAGAGAAATGCTGATGCTTGCGATGGTTGGGACATGTTTTAAGAATGCCTACTCACCGTTTACCGTACCGCGCCTTATTCGCAGAGCTTGACAGAAGCTGGGAGAAAAGATCGGGTGGCCAGTCCATGACGTGGCGCGTTGGGATTAAGAAACTCACCGTAGCGCTAGGCTCAGTTGGGCGTATTCGTTTGCCTCAGTGGGGTCCAAAAGCTCCACTTGATAGTTGGCTGGAAACCTTACGAGATATGTCTACAAACACCGAAGTATCACGAACACTTCCTCATATCTGTCTAGGCCTGGGCACAACCTGACAGCATCTTAGCCCACTTGCAGTCTCTGACTGTGCGGCACTTTGCCTGGACGCAGGCAAGGATTGTATGAAAACCGTTCCAGTGACATCTCCGGAAACAGATGAACAAGATGAACAACGTCCGCCGTAATCGAGCGATATGCAATTCGTCAATGTCGGTCACACGAAATCGAGTGACAAATCAGATTGAAGAGGCAACCGGGACAGACATGTTGAGGATCAGTGTTGTGGCTGTTTTGTTATTTGTCTTCTGTGTTGCACGGCACCCTACCGTCGCGTTTCTGGACCATCTTGCAGGCGCAGCAGAAGAGATTGTTTCCTCCGAATCGAGTGTTAGTCATTCAACAAAGCTGTAGAACAAGACAATTCATGCGATTGGATGTACAACAACAACAACACACAATACTCACCTTTACCAATCGGCTTGTATTGTCATTCGGGGCGTGAGCGCAATTCGGTTGGACAGATTGGACCTCAGGAATGAACCGAGACGCAAATCGATGTGGCGGGCGTGCCACGCTGATGGACCAATGACCCCAATTTTGCGATTACGTGCGCCCAGATGTTCGCAGCTTGCCATTTTCCCGCTTTCTTCTACACGTTACAACATATGCACTCTTTGCCATTGGAAGCACGGCACTGGCCACTTTCACCTTTGCAGAGCACTGTGTAAACGCCGTCATCTTACTTAATTAACTTTACTTTTGTGCGACTCTCTCCTCCTGAAGGATTGAGTCGCTTTGTTACGTCACGGATTGCAGCCCACCATGCTGGCGGTCAGAGGGGAGATCCGCGCAAATTTTAATCCAGGTCCCGGGTCCCCACGCGCGCCATCAGTTAAAACCGATCGCTGGACCAAGAGCTCCACATCCGATCTCACGGTGGCGCAGCCAAGTTCTTCACCGTTCCTCCGCGACGACAACGCCATTCTGCGCAGGTGAGTGTCGGCGGAGCGCTAGTGTCCACCCTGGTTAGTTTCAGCGCCCGAGAGTATCAGGTTGTGGCCGAACACTCTCAGTCGGTGTTGTCGTAATATCGAAACTCAGGCGAGGGATATCAAAACCACAACACCCCCCACGGTGGAGAACATCGTCATCGTTACTCGCTCTCCCTCGAACTGAGGATGCGTCGGAGACACAGTGGTCGAAAACCTCTCGTTCCGCACTATCCTCCCCCCCACACAGGCCCCGTCTCGCACCATAAGTGAGAACTGGGCGAATCGCCGCTCTGTAAACGCGCAGCTTTGTACGTCGGCTGATTTCTCTACGGCCAAATAGAACCCAACGTAGTCGCGAAAACGCCGTGCGCGCAGCTTGTACACTGGTCGGTATCTCACCCTTGGCTTGGCCTGACGGTAGCACGGACGAACCAAGGTAACGAAAAGTGTTCACCATCTCCAAGTTCTCGCCATCAATCTTGACAGGCAGGTGAAGAGTAGATCAGCTGATCGTACAACACGCCGTCAGCATGCAACTGACACCGATCGCGAATCGGACTGCTTAGTCATTCGAAGCGCTGTGGAGCATGAAACCAGCATGCGTTTGTGCTGTGTATCCATGATTGACATAGAGCGAAGAAGGCCAACAACAACCCCAACTCACAGTATCTTAACCCACGTGCAGTCTCTGACTGTGCGGCACTTTGCCTGGATCATGCTTGTGATTTCATACATACATACATACATACTCACAAGGCTGAGGTTTTCGTAATTATTTATGATGGTGTTGCAATCATGGTTTCTTTGTGTTGTGCCACTTATGGACCTCAATCGTCGGTATTTTGATCTCGTTTGTTTGGACGCGTGTTCACGTGTGCGTCTATTTCGTAGTCCCATTGATGCCTTGCTGTGTCGTTCCTGGACGACGAGAACTTTGCGTGATACTGTTTGTACTCTTACACCTGAATGCAGGCCAGGGCAAAATGCAGTCACTGTAACTCAGGGTGAAATATACTCATCCGATTCCGCATTCTATCTTGTTTGCTACTGTTTCTAATTCTTTCACTACCTCTGCGTACGGATGTCCAATTGTGCAGCTAACCCGGTACTACATTAATTTGACACTCGTAGTGAGCTGCAAGTGGGAACACACCGGACCCTCAGTGTCATTTTGCCTTTCTCGTATTTGTCTTGTCCTGGTCATCTTGACAGTGTTTTAGCTCACGTGCAATCCTTGACTGTGCGACACTTTGTTTGAATCAAGCTGTCCAGATCTCCTAGGGTTTGTGCGATTATCTCCTGGAGGATGAGTCGCCTTCAATGAAGATTCTTGGTAATTTGGGTACAAAACGGCGTCCCCAGCACCACTCGGCGTTTGTTCAAGTCAGCTTTTTCTAGCCTTTGCACAACCAAGTATGACCTGCAAGGCAGCACGGAGTGGCCAGAAAGAGGTGGTGTGCACCAACTAAGCGTCTACCAGACTCTGTTCCAGATTTTTCCTCTGGGTTTTCTCCCGAAGCCTTTCCCGCGATCGGGTATCCCGCAAGGCAGCGGAGGTTGAAAATCAGGGTTTTCCTTCCCTTAGATGAAATGCCCTCCCGGGCTAACGAGCTCCATCTGCCCGAAGCAAACTGGTTTTCAGGCGCCAGTCATTCGCCCTCGCCCCTTCTCCTGTTGGTAGAAGCAGTTCCGCCGAACTCGTGTAGGCCAGAAGCTAGACTTGTTTGTCAGAGGCTATTTGAGACGCGTACCATATGGCAGCATTTTATAGACAGTAGGAGCTTATCCCCACTGCCAGCCCCGGCTATGGCAACCTTTGGAACCAGATCCCCTAGGACCGGTGTATATGCCCTTGAATACACAATTATATCGCAATTGGTGAATTAGGCCTTTGAGATTGTCCACCTGTTCCGAAAGCGAACTCATCTCCGAGAGACGCTGGTCAATTAGGCGTACTGCCACCAGCTGTGTGAATGTGTGTTGTTTATTTACGTGAATTGTTTGTTTTCACGGTGTAACCTTGCTTTCACCTTTACTACTGTTTCAAGGCTGTGTGAGGGCATCGAAAACTTGCGGTTTCCCTTAAACGTATTCGATTAATGTGTATCCACTCTCGGAATCTGTCATTCAGTGGTTGCTTGCGCTAATTCTATGTTTCCATCGTTCCAACCTTTATAGAACCTGATCTTGTATTCCGCGGTTGTTGGCGTAAGTGTAAGGGATATAAGTACACACCCCAGTTCTGGTCATCTTCATAGGTTTTCTCAATCGACTTAGGTATATGAGTACCCCCCCTTCTGGTTGTCGTCATCTCTATCGATTTTCTCAATCGACTTATCTCGGACACTTGGTTGAATCAGAATGTACATTTCTATCATAGAATACCTCTGTTTTATTTTTACCTAGTAATGTAACCTCTTTCCACGGTGAATCTGTTCCCCATTATTCCATCATTATGTTTTCCATTTCAGATCTCTACCCTCACTCACTTGGCACGAACCCTCCACTCCACTCCAGACCATCGCCGGCAGAACTTGGAGTGGGTTGGCAAATTCCTGGAGTCGAACCAACTCAGCTTCCCCGGCTACCGACTTACAATTCCCCGCTCCCTGATCTGCCACCTCCGGTGATGCTACAGAACAACATCGCTTCTGGTGTTAGCAATAGCATGATGGGTATGTTATCCAGTTTAGTTCAAACGTAAGGGATTGGCTGTGTTTTAAGCATGCTTCACTCAACGCCGATCTACTGGCAGCCATTCGGATCTCTGGCATTTCCCCATCTTCATAATTGACAGCATGACATCAGTATGTATGTACTTTTGTATAAAAGCAGAAGCCCGATTTAGGCAAAGTGCCAAAGGCTCATAAACTGAAAATAGGCTCTGATACTGTCAGGCTTCCCGGGTCTAGACACCGGTATCAAGTACTTAATACTTAACGGCGATACATCCACGATCAACTTGTAAAGGTGGGAGCCACCTACTATCTATAAAATGCTCCCACGTGGCGTGCGTCTCAAATAGCCTCTGACAACCAAGTCCCACTCCTGGCCTGCACGAGTGGCTTTCACAAGCCCGGCGGAACTGCTCTTACTGACAGGAGAAGGGGCGAAGGCGGGTGACTGGCGCCATAAAACCAGTTAGCTCCGGGCAGATGGAGCTCGTCAGCTACTGGCCATCCATCTAGGGGAAGGAAAACCCTGACTCCAAACCCCCATTGCCTTGTGGGTTACCCGATTGCGGGAAAGGCTTCGGGAGAAAACCCCGAGGAATAATCCGGAGAGAAGCCCCGTAGGAAGATAACTGGCGCACAGCGCGTTTATCTGCCAGCTCCCTGCTGCCTTGTAGGTTGCACTTGGCTGTGCAAAGGCTAGAGAGGTGTACTCGAACAAACACCAAGTGGTGCTGGGGACATCACTTGTGCACTATACCCAAGAAACTTCATGGTGATGTCTCAATCCGAGACATCAATGAAGCCGGCTAATCCACCCATGGAGCCAGCCGC
>JACCGJ010023765.1:0-11027 GCA_013407085.1 Atriophallophorus winterbourni | reverse complement strand
ATCGTTAATTTAATGTTTGCGTCATGTGTGTCAAGGGAGGAGCAAAAGTAATTGCAATTGTGACATGGGGGAGGAAATCTCGACCAAATATAGTTTAGGATGTGTTTTTCCAAGCATTGTTTCTGAAGGATTACTATGGATTTCCGTAAAACACAGTATTATTCAACATAAAAGATCGTAACATTCGTTTGAAGATCATTTAGTGTGTTTAGGAAAGAATTTCTGGCGGTAAGGTGTGCCACAAAAAGCATACACGGACTGCATAAAAGTTGCGGCGACAGTTTAATCTGAAATGTGGGATTTCAGTGAGTCAGATTGTGAATACAAGTCGGAAAATTAGGACAAATTTTAAAGAGGTGCCGTAGTGGATGTGACCCCACAAAAATTTCAATCCGATGATATAAATTAATCTTGTGGTAAATAGAGCAATTTCAAACGATTTCGGATTCCACATTGTAGCCAGATTTTTGAATGGTTCTCTAGTGCTTTAAATGGGTCGTTTTTACTATCCTTTCATCGCTCTCCTGGTTCATAGCGCAGATTCTGTAAATTAGAAATATTTTATTCATGTAAAGGCCAATATAAGTGCATACGACGTGACCTGACTTTCTTTTTAGAAATCATTCACTCCGGAAATCATCCTCTCAAACATCTACTACATCCTAGGGGTCTAACTCGAAAACGCAAACAGTTAAAGGCTTCAGCCATCCCACACTTTTCATTGGATATTCGCTCTAATTTATTCACTGTTTATGTTTCACTTATAACGCGTCGACCGAAGAAATCAAACACTCGGAATCGGTTGCGGTTTTCACTTCAAAGTTTGATGAATACGTGATGAACTGTAAACTATGTCATTGTTCCCACTAACACTCGGAAGGTTGTGTTTTTATTCCGTATACTTCATCATCCTGCTGGTTTTGTTAAACTGATTGTTTTTTCTACCATAAAAATGTCCGAGTTCTGGGATGCCTGTTCTTACTGAAGCGGACCATGAAAGTCTACTTTCGTCCAACGATGAAGTATGCTTTAGAAGTCTGAGCTCATTGGCCGTGGGTGGATATTGCCCTCTTCGATAAAATTTATTAAACAGTGAAAAAGATTGTGATGACTCTTCGCAATGTTCCGTACACTGTGTCTATGTGAATTTACCCCAGGTTGAATACGGCACGCTATATTTGTTGTCTATAAAATGGTGTCTACCGAAATACACCCACTTAGACACTTGTTTCATGATTGTGGTGAGAAAGCGACATGCGGACACATATTGAGCAGCTGGTCAGAGTGTGAACAAGCTTCCATTCAACTTCAGAAAGTGCAAAATGTTACAGATAGGTAAAAATTTCCCATTCTCCAACAACTTGAATGGACAACAGAAGAAAATGACCACGGCGTTTGAATTAGCCTGAAGTCTGAAGAACAGCATGCAATGCCAAGTCGTGTACAACCGAGCTAGCCACATTCTAGACGTTTTTCCATTGAAATATTCCCCCTGCTCCTAAATACGTACATTAACCCATTGCAAGCTTGGTCACCATGTCTACAGAAGGATATCAAGATGGTTCAGAGGATTTATTGCAGATAAACGAAAATAGTGGGCTGTCTTCGCGAGCTCCCTTATGATAATCGATTGGATACACTGGCTCGCAGACGGATTCGATTGGATTTACTTCTCATTCACAAAATACTGAACACAAGGAGGCATCTATTTCGCCTCCACTCAAGCCATGCCACATGCACTCACACTTTGGCATTGGATATTCCACATTCTCGCCGAAATTGCCGTCGGTTCTATTTGGTGCGTGTTTGCCTCCTACCGTCAGACGTACATCCATCCAGTGAAAGGATTTTCAGGAACAAAGTGGGCATATTTATGCTTAGTAATTTCACCCTACAACCCGCTTATATAACTTAATTAAGCAACTTCACACGATATTTTTCCCAACATCCCAAGTTCATCTATTGATTACCGGTGCCATTTTTTTCGTCGCATGTGCAAAAGAACATCATTCGTTAGCCGTATAATTCATATACTCATCTTACTAACATTTTCATGAGGCAGGTTTAGTTTATTGTCGTTTCAAAGAACAACTTTCCCACTGCTTCAAAACGTAGTGCTGCAGACCTACTATTTCCTCTGCTTGATTATTAACAATCTGTTATATCTGTTAAGTGAGCTTGCTTCCTTCGTTCGGCGTCAAACCACGGATATAACAGAATCATACGAAACGCCTAATGGAGTTTCATTGCAGTGTGCGTGATCGCTCATAAAAACTGTTTCGTTAGAACGGATTCTGAGTTAAGTGAGCAACTTGAAACGGTTCATCTCAAGGTCGACGGTGCCATTGATCGCATCATTGTTGATATCGATCGTGGTTTGAAATTACGTTATACGGCGCTTCATCGAGATGGTAAGCTGCTATTTTAACAAAATTTTCACCAATTTATTCGTTTTAGCGGGAGTGTATAAGCGTTCATGTGGGGCAATGTGGTTCACAGGTCGGGAATGCATGCTGGGAATTGTATTGCCTTGAACACGGCATTCAACCCGATGGGCAACTCCCATCCGACAGCACTATCGGGGGCGGAGACGATTCGTTCCAGTGTATGTTCGCAGAGACCGGTGCGGGTAAATTTGTACCAAGAGCCATATTTATCGATCTTGAGCCCACTGTGATTGATGAGATCAGAACGGGGACATATCGTCAGCTTTTTCACCCAGAACAGTTAATCAGTGGCAAAGAAGATGCTGCGAATAATTACGCGAGAGGACATTACACCGTCGGCAAAGAGGTTGTTGATCTCGTCTTGGACCGGATTCGTAAAGTGGCGGATACATGCGGTGGTTTACAAGGTTTTCTTGTGTTTCACTCTTTTGGAGGCGGTACCGGTTCCGGTTTCACATCAATACTTATGGAACGAATATGTGTCGACTATGGAAAGAAATCAAAACTTTCATTCTCCGTCTATCCAGCACCACAAATATCCACATGTGTAGTAGAACCGTACAATGCTATTCTAAACACACATACCACGCTGGACTTAACTGACTGTTCCTTCATGGTTGATAATGAAGCACTTTATGACGTTTGCAGGTAAGCTATGTTCAACCACGTAATACTTCTTCAGACGAAATCTTGATATCGAAAGACCCACCTATACGAATGTGAACAGACTTGTATCACAGGCTGTTAGCTCGATCACAGCCTCGTTGCGCTTCGACGGTTCGCTTAATGTAGATTTGCTGGAATTTCAGACCAACTTGGTTCCGTATCCTCGAATTCACTTTCCGCTCTGTTGTTACGCTCCCGCAGTCAGTGCCGAGAAAGCTTACCATCAAACGTTGGACGTCCATGAAATCACCAACCAGTGTTTCGAACCGGCTAATCAATTAGTCAAATGTGATCCTCGCCATGGGAAGTACATGGCTTGTTGTCTCCTGTATCGTGGTGATGTTGTACCCAAAGATGTGAACGCGTCGATCGCCACAATCAAGTCAAAACGTACCATCCAATTTGTAGACTGGTGCCCGACCGGTTTCAAGGTTGGCATCAATTTTCAACCACCCACTGTAGTACCAGGAGGTGATTTGGCCAAGGTACAACGTGCAGTGTGCATGTTGAGTAACACAACGGCGATCGCAGAAGCCTGGGTACGTTTGAATCACAAGTTTGATCTGATGTATGCAAAGCGAGCGTTTGTACATTGGTATGTCGGAGAAGGTATGGAAGAAAACGAGTTCTCAGAAGCTCGCGAAAATTTGGCCGCCTTGGAGAAAGACTATGAAGAGGTTGGCATGGACACTGCCGAAGGAGAAGAAGAAGATGGTGAAGAGGAATTTTGATCTTGTCTAGCTAACCTTGCTGAAGAGCATCACGCCATTCGACAAAGAAAGTCGAAGTTTGAAAATAAACTTGCACTATGCCCGTCAATGCGGTCGCATAGTTTCCTCTCAAGGAGGACGTGTACTATATTGCTTTCAAAGTTGCCTCAAGGCATTTCCAGATTGACTGAATTCACGCAAACCGCTACATGTGAATGTAACTGTGAAATTCAGCTGGAAAAAATCTTTGTAATGCAAACAAACTGTTACAAGCGCCAAACAAACGACTTGTAATAGATCGAACACTGTGCCTGTAATAAAGAACAGGTTATGAACGTGTTTGTTGTTTTTAATTCGCTTCATTGTAATAGGATCTGTGATCTGGATAAAATCTAAAAGGATATCAGTGCTTAGAGAACTGGAAAACAATAATATGAGGGTCTGCGTGGTTAGCGTTACACTGAAAGATTAAAAACCAAGGAGTAGTTACGAATATGTTGTTAGCCTCCTTCGGTCGATGTCGACCATGGATGTACATCACAATCGCATGAATCTTCATGTTCTACAGCTTTTTGAATGACTAAACAGTCCGATTCGGGAGGAACAATATCTCCCGCAGCGCTAGCAACGATAGTCAGAACTCGGTTGTATTGCATCAGTTGCACGTCGGCGGCGTGATCTGCGTTCAGCAGCCAAGAGCTGTATCTGCTCCTCCCCAGCTTGCAGGCGACGCTTTACACAGTGCTTCTAATGTGAGCGGTCAATGTCCAGAGTTTTCGTATCTCTTTTGCAAACGATTTGTACCGCAAGTGCGGTCTGCCCAATGGGTGACTTCCTAATTGCAACTCACCATAGAGTAGATCTTTCGAAATACGACCATTTTCCATTCTGTAAACATGGCCAAGCCACCGCAGGCGGTGCTGTCGCAATAGGGTGAACATGCACTGTATATAACACCCTGTGGTTTTTAAGCTATGCTTTTACGCCACAAAAACTATTGCTCTATTATCCTCTTCTGAAACTCGCTTCATATTTTAACTTTTGCTTGCTTTATTAAACACCATACCATCCTGCAGTTATTTTAAACTTGTACGCTTTTTTACTGCAATAAATCATTGTTCCATTATGCAGTTACGGATATATAATCTATATTATACGGAAGCATACGATCACCGTGCGCTTGCAATGTACATCCTTGCGCTACATTTACCGAAGGTGGCTAACAGCGACGTATTCCAAGACGCTAGAACAGCTAGCTTGAGAGCATCAAAGTTCTCGGTGGTTTATTAGTCAACGTCTTCGTCTTCAGGAGGCGGCAACTGCCGCTTCAGGAATATGTGCTTACCTGTAATTGTTCTCATATCCAAGTAAAAAATTTATAGCGAAAATAATTGGAAAAATGGTTGTAATAACTTACTACAGCATGGTAAGTTCCGCTCAGTATAGCCCCAAATACGTGTTCTATCATAACGTTTAACATTGTACTGTTGTGCTCACATCCCCATCCCTTACACACCACTACCGGTTTCTGGCTGTTTGCCGTCCTCAGATGGAGACAGTAAGATCAGGTTCAGTGAGCAGTTCAACATGTTTTCAAGGTGTATCATGAGGTCGCTCGACACACCGTCAGTCAAGTTCATCCGGTGCTGCATTGCACCGATTGTCGGACCCAGTTTACTCCCCACATGAAGGCTAAATTTCAATGTTCAAATAAGGCTTTCTCCTCGAATTCGTAAATAATTGGGTTTATCACAAAGTCAGAACGGCGTTCGAATGTCAAGTCACGGATATGCGTACCTGATGAGTGACAGCAACTAAGAAATTTGTCACGTGCTTCTGTCCTGATTTTCGAACGTCATATAATACTTATTAATAAAATATGACTTCATGGCAGAAATTCTTCATACTATGGTGTCTTGGCTTAGGCAGCAATATCTAAAACCAGGTGCATAAATGTGTTCATCATGAGAGGAAAATAACATGGTGGATATTTGGACGTTTTTGCCCGGGTTGTTTTCCTCTCGTGATTCAAAGTAATTCAAACTTTGAATGGTCCAAAAAGGAAATAATTTACAGTAACCATAGATTAAAAATATAGGGAATGCACAAAAACAACACAAATGTTTTATCGATTTGGAAATTCAGCTTGTGTATTCATGTGCAAGGTTGGATTTGGTCAACATATATTTGCCAAGTTCAGCCTTGAACATGTTCAGGCTTGATGCGCAAATGATACGTGGGGGCAGAGAGTTCCATATAAAACAAACTTGGACATCAAAGAAGAACCTTCGACAATTTGATATGGAGTGTGGAATAATTAACTTGTAGCCCTGCGATCTGCTGCGACGTGCTTCTTGGCGATGAAACAGGTATTCAAGTGGGTGATCCACGGTATGCAAAATGTTGAACAGCAGGATCAAGTCATCCTTGCCACATATATACTCCCGGATCTAGACTATACTGTTCAAGCCTGGACACCATATCTCCAGAAAGATATTTTACATCTGGACCGCTTACATCATAGAGCTTCTAGGCTTGTCGCACGTGGAGCGACTCAGACGAGTGGACCTGAGGCCTTTTCACAAAGGAGAATGTGAGGCGTTCTAATGCATGCATATAAGTTCCCATCCCCAGGATCACTTTTTCCAACTTCGATCTTCTAGTAACTTCCGAGGTTATCGTTGCATGTTGGAAATACAACACTCCAAACGGAGGTAATTTTATTCGGTGCGTGTGTGTTTTGTTCGGATTTTCCTACCTGCCGATCTGGTAAACTCAAACAGTGTGGCTCTATTCAAATCAAAACTTGACGACTATATGAGAGCTAACCTTGATTTTATTTATACATATATAAATATGCATTTGTGTCTATATTGGCGGTGGGTTCAGCGATGCTCTATAATTTAACTCTGTGGTTGCTGCAAAGTTACTTACTTTTTCAACCATAAATCTTGCATCTTGAATCCTCTCTTCCGATCCAGATCTTGAATGCGTTAGGATTCACATCTACA
Source organism: Atriophallophorus winterbourni (assembly GCA_013407085.1). Classification (NCBI taxonomy): domain Eukaryota; kingdom Metazoa; phylum Platyhelminthes; class Trematoda; order Plagiorchiida; family Microphallidae; genus Atriophallophorus; species Atriophallophorus winterbourni. Next base: position 4,193 of record JACCGJ010023765.1, on the reverse strand, counting down.
ACAACGACTTCTGATAACGCTGGACGGTAGGACTCAAGCGGTAGCTAAAGTGTGAACAATTTATCTCTACTACCTCGATATCTCCGAATAATTTGATCGTGTCAACTAGAGCATACTATTACGGAACCAGAAAAGGCTTGGCACCACCTGAAACATATTGAATAGATTAAGTGACTAATAAGGGGACCACAATATTCAGGTACCTGTCGATGGTATATTATCAAAACCAGTCACCACAACTAGCGGAGTTCCCCGAGGTTCAGTCTACGGTGTGATTCTGTTTCGGGTCTACGTCAATGAAATACCGGGACTTGTTCGCTGCAATATATAGTTATTCGCAGACGACATGAAGATATGGAGTATCATCGGTAGACCAGAAGACTGTTTGCTCTAACAGAAATATCTTGATGTTCTTCGTATTTGGTCGGTAAAGAACAGACTGCCTTTTAAGTTAAACAAATAAAAGCTCATGAATGTGAAGCAGCTAGTTGAAACAGTTCAGTGCAGAAAAAGATATTTGGTATCTGGATATGCTCCAGCGTAAAACACTCACCTGTAGTAATACCTCCCTTTGCAAAAGCATCGCGTGTCGTTAGTCTACTCGAACGAGTATTCGGAAAAGTTTCTCCCAATATATTACTACGGATTATGAATACATGCCTGAGGCCGGAATATACTGTGCAGTCCTGGCCTCCGTAGCTCAATAAAGATGTAGAACTTATGTGCCGTATTTAGAACTGCTAAACGAAACTAGCTTAAAGTATGAGAAGCAATCTTTATGATGAAATGATAGTTCACCTGAGTTTGTTTGACGAACTCTATGGACGAATCAGAGGAGACCTCGTCCTTTTTATAAAATATTTCATAGGTCAAATCATCCCTTACGAAAACGTTTTCACGAGAATAGACGTGGAAATCTCAATCGCGTGACTATACGTTAATTCAATTCAATTCAATTCAATTTTAATGGTCTAAAAAGCATATAGCTTAACAAAAACCACAGAATAATATGGCAATTACGAATAAAATAGGTAATAAAAAACGGGATTTTTTGCTTACTGAACAGTTCCGGAATCAGGTAAAAAAAATCCATGGTGCCCACTCCAGGCTAAACTGTAGAAAAGCTATTTGTATGATGTTTTACTTGAAACAGTTTAACTTATGTTTTAGAGGTGATTTTAACCTGTCTACCCTTTATCTCAGGGACGATCACTCCCCACAAACGCTAGAATACCGATTTAGAGGGGTACTAGATTCAGCCCCTTTTTACAACCATGTTCACGAATGCACCCAGAGGAGAGGTTCTGACCGCCCCTCTGTCTTGGATTTGGTGTTAACATAGGAAGAACAATCTGTCGAAGGGATCTGATTCCAGGCTCCACTAAGTTTTAGCGACCATTCAGTGTTTGACTATGCTTGCAGTACTCAGCAATCGTTTACTCCTAATGGGGTGGTTCGCATGCTAGCTAAATTGTCCCTGAGTAACACATTCGTAATGAACTTGTAGATTTTCTGAAACTGAAGATTGCCGCGAACTCGCAGATCGTTCCTTAAAGATCCGATCATGAACTTCGTTTTGTTGTCCACAGCAGAACCAAAAAGTGGATAGCACTGAGGCGAGCAGCGTGGATGCAGCATAAAGCCAAAGATACTTCTACTTCTTGGCAACATTTCTGTATGTTACGCAACAAAGTGACTTCACTTATTTGATAGGATAAAGAAGCGTACCAATTGATGTTGCTGTAAAAAATGGAACGCAACCCTAAGTTACTATACAAAATCATGAACACGAAAGCAAAATTCAAACCAGGTATTTTTGCCGTCCAGAATGGAGAAAAACTCACTAAGACCGTGTTGGAAACCGCAAATGCTCTCGCAATTTATTTCTCTAAAGTGTTCCTGCCCAACGTTTTAGTAGAACGTTGTGAGTATTCAGGCGACTCAGGAATCGAAACATTGGGCGAAATTTTAATAAATCCAGAGATTGTCGCAAGTCAATTGTTATAAATAAATATAAGAAAATCCCCAGGTGCGGATGGCATCACACCGGATGTGCTCAAGTTCTGTCATCACCAGCTTTGTGAACCGATTTGCAGTCTGTTTAACTATTCGTTGCTTAAGGGAGTGGTAATAAAAGATTGGAAGTCCAGTGTGATAACACTTATCTTCAAAGGCGGCTGCTGATCAGACGCTGCAAATTATCGTCCCGTCACACTATTACCTGTTATTGGTAAGGTCATGGAACGTATAGTCTCGGAAAGAATGGTTGGACACTTTGAATTGCGTAATTTGTTTTCGCCAGCGCAGCATGGATTTCGATTTTATCGCTCTTGTCTAACAAATCTTCTCATAGCGTTGAACGACTAGACGAAGAAGTTAGATAGAAGTTCTTGCATTCACGTCTGATACTCAGACATTTCAAGAGCTTTTGATAAAGTCAATCGCCATTTGCTTCTTCATAAAATGATACGTTCATGAATCAGTGATCCAACCATCTAATGGTTGTGCGTCTACTTGTCAGATCGCCAAGCACCAGTTAGAGTAAACGGAGTGCTACCCCAAAAGTTTGAAACCACCCGTGGAATGGAGTGCAATATCAAATCTTCGGGGTCAGATTAAAACTGGTGTAGACGAATCTTCCATCACCTTCTCAAGCCGGGTTTTCAACAGACCTAATTTCACAGAAATTCATTTGAGATCATTTGTTAAACAGTATTCTATCGGTGGACCAATGATCCGAATTCGATGGGGAGCATTTAGCTTGTTTGGAGGCTATGCTACGTTTCATTGTGAGTGTGTGATACGTCTGAGGTGACTTACAATGCCCACCTTGACTCTCTGTCTCTCAACGACTCCCTAACATTAATTTGTGTGGCGAATCTTTTCTTTTCGCGTTTTTAGAATGTGGCTGGTTAACTACCTCCTCCAAGCTGGCGCCAGACGAAAGCTTTATTAAGTTTGGCCGTAGCAGTGCCCTGGCCCTCATTCGTCGTTCTCTGCAGCATGGAATCCGCTGCTTTACGGATTTGTTGACTTGGGTTGCAGATGTCTGATGGCCAACTATCGTGGATCACTGGGTTACGGGAACGCAGCGGTTCACTCTCTACTCGGACATATTAGTCAAATGGATGTTGAGGATTGTATGAAGGTGAACCTCTAAATCATATACCACTTTTCATGAACAAATTGTCCTTCTACCGGTTTCGCGTTGATTGAATAGATAGAAGAAGAAGAAGTGGAAGAAATTATGGCCTCATTCGTGTACACGAATTTTCAGCAATTAAATTAAATTCTCCATAAAGTTAAGCAAAAGTGAAATTTATGAAATCACACGAGCCTAATCCAGGCAAAGTGCCGGACAATAAATACTCTACGTGTGTCAAAATACTGTCCCGTTACCCAGGCCTAGACAGGCATGGGAATGAAATTAGAAAATGAAGTTATAAAATTGACGAGGAGATCTCAACATCGGTTATCAAATTGTCAGGCTCATCTTTAGCTCTGAAAGAGCCATCGATTTATGAGCCATGTATCAAACCAGGTAAGGAGCAAAAGAGTTTCTGAATTTATTAGAATAGGGAATAAAATATTGGCTTCGGGTGAAGGAAAAAGATTTGCAGGCAACAAGGGTCTTGTTTGGTGTATGTGGACTATCAAAATAATTTTTTGATCAATCTTTTGAAAATGGATATTCAGCCATTGGAAACTCCACTGTGCAGAGCGATACAGCTGGTCCTTGAACTTTCTAATTATCCATAGGAAAGGCGCTTCATAATAGTAAAAATGCATTTAGCCCAATCTAGACAACAACGAGAAGCACTGTTTTTCCTTTGGACAGTGTGTAATCAAATAAATCATCCTTGCAGACATTTGTGGCATCTTTCTCATAGCACCCCCTTTTAAACTCTACCAACATCATGGTAGGTTGAACTGCTGCAAATACGCATTTTCTGCCTACACTGTGCAATCGTTGAACAGTTTACCTAATCAAGTGGTACAATCCAAAAACGTTGACGCTTTCAGAAATCCCTAGATGCCAATGTGTTCATGTATTTAACAAAATTTTATGATATTTTTTGCCATCCGTTAGCATACACCTACTATGAAAATCGCCTATTAGCAGTAGGACTTTTCTCGCTTAGGAGGAGGCAACTTAGGGGCGATCTTATAGAGACATTTAAGGTTGTCAAGGG
>JACCGJ010023758.1:0-18499 GCA_013407085.1 Atriophallophorus winterbourni | reverse complement strand
GACTGCGTAATGCAGCATTTGTCCTCCGAGCTTGGTGCGATATCGACTGTGGGCGGTCAGCCATTAGTTTTTTCACTTTTGTGCGACTATCTCCTTCTGGAGGATGAGTCGGCTTCGTTGATGTCACGGATTGCTGTCACCCACGCTCGGCGGTCAGAAGCGATTCTAAGCCAGGTCCGATCCCACGTGCGTCACCCGTAAACCGATCGTAGACCAAGCAGCTCCACGTCCGATCTCACGGTGGCGATCCAAGTCTTCACTTGTCCTCCGCGACGACAACGCCATTCTGCGCAGGGTGTCGGCGATAGGGTCACCCTGGTTAGTTCAGCGTCCGAGCGTCTCAGGATGTGATCAAACAATCTCAGGCGGTGTTGTCGCAATATCGAACTCAGTCAGCCATTGACTGTAAGTGGCTTGAAAATGTATCTGGCCCAGGAAAGTTGGACGGGCGTGCTTGCCTGAATAAAAGGACAGGGTTTAGCTTGAAATACTCCGAACGATGTCTAAAAGCACATGGCGCTGTTCTGAGTGGTACGTTACTGTACGGTCGTTTTGACCAACCGGCCTTGTATTTTTTGAAGATAGAGCAATTTGAATTCGATTATAGGACCGTGCTGTAGAGCATGAAATCAAACGTACGTTTGGGGCCATAACATCCTAAACAGCATGTTGACCACCACTGATTTGCGATGGTTCGGAAAGTCCCTCTCGATGTTGATCATACCGCCGCTTGTTTGCACAGCGGACAGGGTTTAGGAAAACAAACATCCTGATCGATTTCATAGTTGACGCGTGACAGTGAGAATCGCAAGGAAGCGGTCATACTGACGTCGCTCTACTCGTTCACAACAGTGGGTTGAATACATATATGATTCGAGGTATAAGCACCTCGTTTCTGTGCCTAAGCCTCCACAGGTTAAGTAGCTCTTTAGGTCCCACCCTTTCCCCAGACTCTTGATGAGCACAATAGAGCAATCGACCGCTTAGCGAATGGGAAGGCCCCTGGTGACGACGAAATTCCACCTGAGCTGTAGAAAAGCATTATTACAGGCAGCTTCTACAGTGCTGGCAGGAAGAGTGTGTCGCATAAGAGATGCGAGACACGAAGATCATCACGTTATTTAAGAATAAAGGTGATAGAGGGGACTGCAACAATTACAGAGTAATCTCACTTCTTTAGGGTGCCACCAAGACTGTTCAAAATCGTTATTTCTTACCACTCAGGTATGAAGGGCTGAGTCCATTCTAACAGTTTCAGTTCAGAAGCCTTTGAAATTCGTTAAGGCGTCAAACAAGGGTGTGTTCAAGCTCCCACGCTGTTCGGCATTTTCTTTGCTCTCGTTCTGAAGGACGAGTACATAAGGCGTGAAGTTATGACAAACTTTTGAACCTGAAACAGTTGAGAGTACAAACCAAGGCACGGGATGTGCTCATATGTAACCTGCTGTTTGCCGACGATGCATCCTTTATTGCTCACTCACAAGACAATCTCCAGTCTCTAATGGACTGTTTTTCGTCGGCATGCAAAGACTTTGGGCTAACCATCAGCATGAGCAAGACCAAAGTCCTTGGTCAAGGGATTGCATCGTCTCCAATCATCACTGTTGGAAACTGTCAGCTTGAACCAGTACATCATTTCACATATTTTATTTCAACCATTGCGGATAACCTCTCGCAAGACACGGAGATTGATAAGCGGATTGGCAGAACAGCTGTTATTTTGGCTTTACTGTACGGTAGTGAAACTTGGACCACCAACGCAAGACACGAACGGAAGCTGAATGCTTTCCATCTACGAAGCATCCGTCGTATCTTGAACATATCGTGGATGGACAGAGTGACTAATGCTGAAGTGCTTTCAAAAGCTGGTCTACAGAGCATGTTGGCTATATTACGACAGCGTCGCCTGCGGTGGCTTGGTTATGTCTACAGAATGGAAGATGGTCGTATTCCGAAAGATCTACTCTACGTGAGTACCGCACATGCGGTACAAAGACGTTTGCGAGAGACAAGAAAGCTCTTGGCATTGACCCCGCGAGTTGGGAAGAACTTGGAGGCATTGTGTAAAGCGTCGTCCGCAAGCTGGGGAGGAGGCAATACAGCTCTTGGCTGCTGAACGCAGATCACGCCGCCTGCGTGCAACTGACGCCCAACGACCGAGTTCTGTCGATCCTTGCAAGCGCTGCAGGCAAGATTATTCCTCCCGAATCGGACTGTTTAGTCATCCGACAAGCTGTGAAGCATGAAAATTAACGCGATTGTGATGTACATTCATGGTTGACATCGACCGAAGGAGGCCAACAACAATGTTTGTACGGGAGTTGAGCATTCAGTGTTTCCAAGGTAAAACGATTTTATCGATAAGAATCAAGCTCATCAGGGAGTTCGTCGTGGAATTGCAGATCGTGGTTACCCGAAGAATTGATGTAAACGACATTGATGTTTAGCATTGGGACGATAAGGTACGTATGAAATCCAGGAGAAGTGCCGCGCACTCATTGACAGGGACGATAAAGCTCACAGACACATGAAGATAAGACGAGAATATTCGATTTTCTGGATGGTTTCCGAAAAAAGCCGACTAGCAGATATTTGCAAACCCCGCGCGATAAGGCTGCGAATCAAATGCCTGATCCAGACAATATCTCCCACAATCATAGACAACACGCGGGTTTACCCAGGACTAGACAAAATAAAATTGAAATCGCATTGGGAAATTAAATTAGCATGGTGTTAGCTGATCAACACAAAAGCACTGTACGATTGCACATCCGTGGATTGTTTCAAGCGCATGCGGATCTGATCGTACTGTCCCTATCTGATGCGTGCAAACAGCACGAAACCGGTCGTGGGGTGTGTGACGGACATGCACGCAAATGAGCATCTATGCTATTCTAGATCATAGTCAATCCAGTGGTGGTGGGTTGACTGCTACTTAGTCATGTTCCCTGTCCTGACTATCACCATTGGTCTGACGAAGCTTCTGTGAACCAGAAGTGAAACATTACCCAAAAAAGTACGAAGCCGCATGCGCGAAAATTACAAAAAAGCTAGTTTGCGTTTCTTTTTTATCTCGACGCTTTTACTTATATCCGCTTTACAATATGCATCCAAATTGACCGGTCAAGAGCAGGCGCTTACGACTTGTAAGGTCAATGCTACAAACTATCCCATCTCTCTCTTGCGAATCTAATTTGGTATGGTATGGTAAGAAAGCATAAGCCTGAGGCAGGCAAAGTGCCGCACAGTCAGAGACTGCACATGGGCTAAGGTACTGTCTCGTTGCCCAGGCCTAGACAGATGTGCAATCGTACAGAACTTCTGTGATGTGCCGCTAACACCGTGCTAAATTGATTGGCCACCGTGGTGAGCTGCATGCTGAAACAGGCTGGAGTCTCACTGCCACCTGTATTCTATATTTCTCATATCTGCCTAGGCCTGGGCAACCTGACAGTATCTTAGCCCACGTGCAGTCTCTGACTGTACGGCATTTTGCCTGGATCAGGCTTGTGCTTTCATATTATACCATACCTAGACAGATATGAGAAAAGAAATAGAAAATGTAGTGAGACTCCAGCTTGTTTCAGCATGCAGCTCACTACAGGTGACCATTCAATTTAACACGGTTTTAGCCGCACAGCACATAAATGCTTCACGATCGCACATCCGTGCAATCTAGTTTGACAGCAAGTGCAGTCTTAGTTTTAACTCCCCATTGATTAGACATTTTCAAATACCCCCCATTTTATATTAGAAAGAGGTGACCTAGGCGATGGTACTCCAGCAATGTGAACACGATTATTCCCCTGTAGAACAAGCAGCTTGAAAGTAAAAGTTGTATGATAGACTATGAACAGGGTGGGCAACGGTTCAGACGTCAAAACAGCGAGAGTCCATTAGACGTTTCCACGTGCTCGCAACATCTCGACTGACAAAACGGCGATGAAATTGCTGCGCGTAGCGTTCGTAGAATACTTGGTCCTCTCGCTCCAACTCCCGGCGCTGAAATAAGAGTGAAAACACGGTGCAACGGTTGCGAATTCCGAGCAGCCGCTCGACTGAACCGAGGTTTTTCATAAAAAGAATTAGCTGAATGCAGAACAAGAAATCGAATGCCTGATCTAGGGAAAGTCACAGACTGCCCGTGGGCTAAGATACTGTCAGGTTGCCCGAGTCTACCCAGATATGGGAGAGAAAATAGAAATAGCTGCACAGCACAGAAGTACTGCATGATCCAAGGTTGTCACAGCCGGGGGCGGCAGTGGGGATGAGCTCCCACTGTCTATAAAATGCTCCCATATGTCGTGCGTCTCAAACAGCCTCTGACAACCAAAGCCCAGCTCCTGGCCTGCACGTGGCGGAACTGCTTCTACTGACAGGAGAAGGGGCGATGGCGGATGACTGGCGCCTCAAAACCAGTTTGCTCCGGGTAGATGGAGCTCGTCAGCCTGGGAGGGCAGTCCATCTAAGGGAAGGAAAACCCTTATTCCAAAACTCCGCTGCCTTGCGGCATACCCGATTGCGGGAAAGGATTCTGGAGTGAATCCTAAGGAAAAATCCTTGCTGCCTTGCAGGTTGCACCTGGTCGTGCAAAGGCTAGAGAGGCGTACTCGAACAATCGCCGAGGCACTTCAAGAGAGGCGCAAGAACCCTCAAAATGGCCACCGGCTCTCGTGAAGGAAAAAACCGCTGCCTTGCGGGTAGACTTTTGAGTCAAAGGCTCCGGGTGGGGTCCCCTAAGCTAACCCCCTACTTCGGCCTTGGCAACCGGGTAGTATGTCGCCTTCAACAAGAACCATGGAACCTACATTTTTCTTTCATCATGTACCCACTTCATGGTATACTTGTTGGCACATCGTCTGTAAAGACTTGTGTAATAATAATAATAATAATAAACTGCATGATCGCCCATTTACAAAGATACAAATTGCAAGATCGTCACTAAACATGAATCTGAGCCACTAGTTTATCTCATGAGGTTTTCGTCTGGTCACCCTACATTAGTGATTCATTAGCTCATCTTTTCTTCGCACGCATTCTAGTACAGCTAGTGTACTCGGATGTGTAATTGTACAGTACTTTGTGCTGTGCGGCTAACACCGTGCTAAATTGATTGGCCAGAGGTAGTGAGCTGCATGCTAAAACAGGCTGGAGTCTCACTACCATTTCCTTTCTCATATCTGTCTAGGCCCGGGCGACCTGACAGTATCTTAGCCCACGTGCAGTCTGTGACTGTGCGGCACTTTGCTTGGATCAGGCTTGTGCTTTCATACAATACAGCTACCGTTCTAGAGGATTAAACACTTTCGAACGGGTCTTTGTCTCTTTCATTCTCTGAACGATTGCGTCTAAACACTACACCTACCAATGACCAAACGCTTTCGGATATAGTCGACGAAAATAAACTATATTCGGAAAACAATGGTTTCGGGTCAACAGCAAATCTCCCTAATAAGCAGATTACGATACTCAATCTGTTACCCCAAGACAACGGCGCGACAGAAAGTGATAACGATAGGCGGGTTCTTTGATCCTATCTCTGAATTGTTCAACCAGAACAAAAGACTGACTTCCAAACTTCCCCAATAGATTCGCTAGTCAACAGTACATCCGAATCGCGTTATAAAACAAAAAGCAGCCTCGCATTCGAATCTTGGTTTAGAAGATTCAAAGATATCGTTCAATCAGATTTTTCTGGTACTGAGGATGATTTGAAAACACGGTTGCTCTTGACAAAAACTGGGAACCACGGAACAAGAAATGTTTATTAACTTCAAGTTGCGCTTGCATGCCACTGTTGGATAAGGTTGGTACGACCAACCTGTTCAATCACATGAGCCCACACTCATGTAGACTGGGTTTGAACCAATTATGCTCATTTACACACATTTCCAGCACACAACCCACGACCAGTTTCGTGCTGTTTGCACTCATCAGGTAGGATCAGGATCCGCATGCGCTTGAAACAGTGGCATAAACGCATGCGGATTCTGATCCTACTGTGGTTCCAAAGGTTGTCAATGCCGGGGGTGGCAGTGGGGATAAGCTCTCACTGTTTATAAAATGCTCCCATATGGCGCGCGTCTCAAATAGCCTCTGACAACCAAGTCCAGCATCTGGCCTGCACGAGTGGCTTCCCGAGGCCGGCGGAACTGCTTCTACCAACAGGAGAAGGGGCGAGCGCGAGTGACTGGCGACTGAAAACCAGTTTGATTCGGGCAGATGGAGCTTGTTGGCCTGGGAGGGCATTTCATCTAAGGGAAGGAAAACCCTGATTTTAAACCTCCACCGATTTGTGGGAAAGGCTTTGGGAGAAAACCCCGAGTAAAAATCTGGAGCAGAGTCTCAAAGACGGTTAGTTATGGTGCCCACCACCTCCTTTTCTCCCTACTGCGTTGCATGTCGCACTTGGTTGTGCAAAGGCTTGAGAAGTTGACTCGAACAAACGCCGAGTGGTGCTGAGAACGCTGCTTTGTACTCAAATTCCCAAGACACTTCATTGAAACCGACTCATCCTCCAGGAGGAGATAGTCGCACAAAATTAAAGTAAAAAGTAAGTGTGTGATGGAAATGCATGCAAATAAGCTTTTTTGTTTACTAGCTTCACTTTACCAAAGACATCAAACTCAATACGCTTTGACGAGATCGTGAAAATTGCTAGAAGAAATGCTTTGTGAACAGCCATCATTGTATCACATGAGATATAACTGTCTGAAGCTGGTTAACGACTATTGCGACGATTTCGTGACGCATTCTGGAAAGGTTTATCGAATCTACGAACGTTTCAGTTAACAATGATGCGAGCCAACAAAGCCGTCATTGCAAATATTATAGGCGACGTGCAGACGCTTCAAAAGTTGCTAGATTGATTTGCCATTAAGCTGCCTACCGAAACACGCTGGAGTCTCACTGCAATGTCTGTTTTCAGTCTCATATCTGTCTAGACCTACATTCAGTCTATGACTGTGTGGCACTTTAATTGGATCAGATTTGTGATTTTATACATACATACATACATATAATGTGACTGGAAATGAGGTCGTAGGCGCTAAGACATTTCGCGAATGCTACATCGGATGATTAGACGAGATATGGAAGCTGCTGGCCCTACGCCCCCAAAAGAACGTGATCCCGATAAGGCAAAGTTCAAGAAGAGAAACAACTGACCGCCAAATTACCGCATCACATAATCATCAGAGACAGCATCACACCGGTAGCATGTACGAATGCTTTTTTCTTCCTCATATCCTTTTTCGTTCCTCATATCTGTCTAAGCCTGGGCGACATGACAGTATCTTAGTCCACGTGCAGTCTCTGACTGTGCGGCACTTTGCCTAGATCAGGCTTGTGCTTTCATACCATCACATCCAGATACATATCGAATGCTTAACTGCCCAACAACCATGAAAAAGTCAAATCCTAAAATATCGAGAGGTATGAAAGCACAAGCCTGATCCAGGCAAAGTGCCGCACAGTCAGAGACTGCACTTGGGCCAAGATACTGTCAGGTCGCCCAGGCTTAGACAGATATGAGGAACGAAAAAGGATATGAGGAAGAAAAAAATGTTGGGACTTAAATAGCTACAAATTCTGTAGAAGAGTAAGCCCAAACAAACTGGGATGAGGTGCCTGCACTTCGAATGGAACATGCATTCAAACAAGTTTCGTGAACGAGTAGAGCGACATCATTATGACAGCTTCCTTGTGGCTTTTAAAGTACTGCGCTGAATGTGGGGGATATTCTTCACTGACATTGATCATCAATAAAACATCCTCAATCACTTACGCGTTCCTCCTCCAAAGTGGCAGCCTCGACTTCCGCTGAGATGCAAGGATTTTGCAGGTAACGGTGATTCTGTCTACACAATAACATGTAGTCCAAATAAGCTGCTTTGCGAGCGTGGGTCAAGCGTGGAATGCGGCGTTTTTTGCCAGACCACACAGCTCCAGGCACGGCATTCCATGGAATAAAACGACCGTAATTCAGCAAAGTGAGATGCATGAAACGTATGGCTGAAAAGCAAATGAATGAGGGGTAGGTTTTCACGTGTTCATTGGTGTATGAAATCACAATTAAAAGGTAACGCAAACATAAACTACACCGTTTTAAAATGGTAGTATCAGTATCAGAGTATCAGAGGTATATAACAACATCGCGTGCGGAGTAAGAACCAATGAAAATTATGGAAATAACCCCAACAAATCTCAGTTAGATACCTATTTACTCCTGGGGTTAACCAAATCGCCTCACAATCTGGAAGATTATGGATAAATTGGCATGTATGTATGATATCACAAGCCTGAATCCAGAAAAAGTGCCGCACAGTCATAAACTTCACATGGGCTAAGATACAGTCACATTGCCCAGACATATATGGGAGGGAAAATAGAAATAGTAGTGATTCCAAGTATTGCATGATTGCACATCCAATCTGACATAAAAGAATCGGTCAACGCCACCGAAATTCAGGATCTCATACCCGACTCGATGTATGTATGTATGTATGTATGTATGTATGTATGTATGTATGTATGTATGAAATCACAAGCCTCATGCAGGCAAAATGCCGCACAGTCACAGACTGCAAGTGGGATAAGGTACTGTCCGGTTGCTGAGTCCGAGCGTCTCGATTGCCGATTTGGAGTATGCCGACGACATCGTAATCTTGGGGGATGATCCTGGAACGCTTCGGACGATCCTGGAACACCTCAGCTCATTTGCTTCTATGCTGGGGCTACGAATCAAGACGCGTAAAACGAAGTATTTTAGCACCGCCGCTGTACCTCATCTGCCTTTCACGATTGATCGCGAGAACTTGGAAATGGTGAACACTTTTCGTTACCTTGGTTCGTCCGTGCTACCATCAGGCCAAGCCAGGGATGAGATACCGACCCGTATACAAGCTGCGCACTCGGCGTTTTCGCGACTGCGTTGGGTTCTATTTAGCCATACAGAAATCAGCCGACGAACAAAGCTGCGCGTTTACAGAGCGGCGATTCGTCCAGTTATAACTTATGGATGCGAGACGTGGCCTGTGCGGGTGGAGGACATGCACAAACTTGAGGTTTTCGATCACCGGTGTCTCCGACGCATCCTTAATGTTCGATGGGATGAGCGCGTATCAAATGACGAGTGTCGCCACAGTTGTTTTGACATCCCTCGCCTCAGTTCGATATTGCGACAACATCACAAGTCTGGACCCGGACAAAGTGACAAGCAATATGAAGCAGGAAAAGCAGATAAGCGAGCGTGAAAAAAGGGAAAACAGGCAAGCGGGCCGAGCGTTGTACACTCGGCCTTTAGTATGGAGTGTAACATCGCGTCGACGCTACAAGTGGCGAAGGTTAGCAAACGCTGCACCCGCTTTGTGAACACGAAATGAGATCTCCTACTCGACAGAACCGCCAGCAGAGATACAACTGCCAAGTTGAACAAAGCTGTCGAACAATTTAAGATTGACATCGCACAGGTTTGCAAGAGAGCCACTCCAATCCTGGGTAAGTGTTCAGCGCAAAGCACATGCCATTTCTGGAAGCTTCAAGTGCCAGGCAATCCAGGGCTTGTTGAATTATATGAGGGTCATCTCCCAGAAGTGCGATGTCATCAACATATACTAGATCGGTAGCTCTCTCACCCGGCAGAAGTTAAACACCTGTGCCCACCAGACCAGCTTAAAGCCCTTTCCAGGGACAGCGTCGATCAACGTAGTTAAAATGAACGGCGAGATAGGCAGCTCGTGCCGCAACAACAACTGGAGATTTGAACGAGGAAGGACAATTGTCGCGTACGCTTGAACCCCTGCCCGAAGTTTGCGAATAGAATGCTTTCAAGATCCAACATACTTCTCTGGTACTATCCATGTCTCAAACAGACGATTTCCAAAGACCTTTCAACGATCTATTGAAATCGGATGGCCGCTCGGATGTCAAAGGAATACCACGATAGTTGGTCCCTGCCGGATATGCAAATCGTGCAAGTGACTTTTGTGCTGTGCGGCCAACACCGTGGGTGTAAATAATTGAGCCATCCGGTAGTGAGGCTGCATGCTGAACAAGGCTGAGTCCGCACTACCATTCTATTTCTTATTTTCGTCTCATCTGGTCTAGGCCCGGGGCAACCTGAACAGTATCTCAGCACAATGCAGTCTCTCACTGTAACGGCACTTTGCCTAGATCAGGCTTTTGTGATTTAATACATAACATACATGACTATGACAAAGCGTGGCGTTGCTTCAGTAACTGACGGAGTGTGAAAATTTGATCTATGCACCCTCGACAGACACGAAGCCCAGTTTGCTCCTCACGGATTTGCTCTTCCCGTTTGGTACTCAATCGGTGAAGCAGAATGGACGCCAGTATTTTAGGAGCTACTGCAATGAAACTGATACCCCGATGATTTTCACAGGAATCGCGCCGTCCCTTTTTGAAAATCGGAGCAATTACTGATTCTCTCCAAGGGATCGGAACGCGTTCCTCAGCCCATATGTTGGCGAACAGCGCTTGAAGTTCGCGAACTAAAGCGAAACCGCCATCTTTGAACAATGACGGAAGCAAAGCATCAGCACCTGATGCCCGAAGGCGCTTAAGGCTCCGGACTACACTGTAAATCTCTGATTGAGTCGGAGCCTCAAGAGAAATCGACCATGGGGTACAGTGTTCCGTATTCTCGAAATCAGTGGGTGCATAAGGCCAGTTAAACTGTGCTTCAAAATGTTCTGCCCATCGCTCCATGCGTCTGTGCATGTTAAAAACTGGCAAACCATCTGCTTCACGTATCAACTCACTGATGCCTGGTCGCCCGCCTCCAGTTGTTCTGATGAGTTGGAACAATTTTCTGAAATTGCCTACAGCTGCCGCAGATTCCATTTCCGTAGCCTTAGAACTCCACCAACTTTCCCTGTCGGTTCTCAAACTGACAACCAGTTTACGTTTAATAAGCCTTCGTGACGCATCATGTATGCTATCAGCAGAAAACAACCGACGTTGGTCCATTAGTTGGAGAGCTACACGGGAAGTCAGCCCACAACTATCCAACGCGGCTGTTTCCAAGGAGGTTGAATCCCACTCAATTGGTCATCGATACTATTTTTGGGAACTGTAGAAAGATTCAAACTGAAATTGGCCCGAAACCCTCGGAGAACCGGGAGATCATTAAGCCTGGCAACATTCAACTGCCTTGCAACGTGTCTACGTTTCCCACCAAAACGCATCGAGAGCTCAGCACAGACTAACGCATGATCGGAATTTAGACAGGTGCCCCAGTATGAACGGCAATCTTGCACACTTCCTCGCCACGAGTAGCTGATAGCAATATGGTCAATTTGCGTGAACAAGGCCGCCAATTGAGATCTCGAGGTGGAGCAGTGACGCTTCGAATGGCGGAAATTAGTGCTGGCAAGGTAGAGTCTGTGCTCTGAGCACAAACTAAGCAATCTTTCGTCGTTGTCATTAAGATGACAATCGAAACCAAACCTTCTACCCACGTATATCTAGCTTCGAAGATCATTAACTCCTACAACGTGACCTCGATCGACTCTACCAGTGGTCATTTGAACACAATTTACCGTTCAACTCAAAAATGCCACATTCCGACCATTCGACACTGTTCGTTACCCTTATCACTTGGGGAACGACCTTCTGCACCATGTGGAACAGGTAAGCGACCTCGGCGTATTCGTACAGCAAGACGTGGGTTGTTCCAGCTAGTGCGACAAGTCTGCAAGAACCGCAAACCACAGTGTTGGTCTTCTGAGGCGACTTTTCAGACGCTTTGACCGACGACTGTCCGCTAATATCCGCCCCGGCTTTAATATGCAGTCAGCGCGTCGCATCCGTGGCTCATACCCCAATCCTGCGACCATTTAATAACCTTTTCAATATCTCTCAACAAATCACCGTGATCACTGGATCCGGTTAATTTGACATCATCAGCAAACATGTAGCAGGGACATGACAACTGCGATGCCAGATCATCGATGAAGATCAGAAAGAGTATTGGGCCTAATACTGAACCTTGTGGGACCCCACTGGTAACTGTTGCGAATTCAGAGGTAGTATCGCCTACACGGACCTGGAAGGATCTTTCACGAAGAAAACTGGTTATCCAGTCGTGAAGTTTACCAAATATGCCTTTGGCCGAGAGCTTCATCCCTAGGAACCTGTGACTAACCGAGTCGAACGCCTTACTAAAGTCTAAGTAAAAGACCTCTACCCGTCCGCCTTCATCCAGTGTCTTAGAAACTCGATCTAAAAAGCATAAAAGATTTGAGAGACATGACCTTCCTTTAAGAAAGCCATGTTGAACCGTGCTTAATGATGAATTGTGCACGAGGTGGCTGCACAATCGATCCCTGATAAGTCTCTCCAAGGTTTTACATAAAGCACTAGTCAAGCTTTCCGGTCGGAAATTCTTAACTATGTTTGCGCAACCTCCCTTTGGAATGGGTACGACAATGGCTTTCTTCCAGTCATCTGGTAGGATGCCTTTGCAGAACGATTCGTTATATAACTCACATAGAGGCCCTGCTAGTACCGTAGATATTTCCTTTACATTTTTAGGATGCACATCGTCAGGTCCGGCGGATTTATTTCCGTCTAGATTCTTTAGGACACGTGTGACATCACTCGTGCAAAAAACTACTTCGCTTAGTAAGGCACCCATTTCCGTATTAGGAGTTGGGACTGAGTAAATCGCATCCCCGCCATCCATTCTATGTACGCTTCGAAAATAATCCAGAAAAGCTGCTGCCTTTTCGGGGTCAGAGTTGGCTTTCTGGCCATTGTCTAATATTAGGGTACCTATGTGCTCCCTTGTCTTACCCTTAGACTGAACATAACTACTGTACTGATTGATCAATCAAACAAACGAGTGAGAAGAATGATTGCCTGTAAGCTAGGCTTTATTCAAATCACAATTGGAGTATAGTGGCTGCAAAGAGAAAGAGTATTACAATAAGACTAGAAGGAGGTGATAAAGCATATAGCAGCAAAATTCAATCATAGCATTCTCCCCCGCCGAATATGAATGAGAGTATGGTGATAAACAAAAATGTGCAATATCATGCTTGTCTGTTGCGTAAATTGTAAGAATGAACTCTTTGTTGTTTTTGTATATGATCCTCGAGTTTCGATTCAGTTGCATCAGGTTGAGTTAAACGAGGAGCGAGGGACTTTGCGCAATCATCACCACCGAAGTCAGGAGTTTCAGAATGTTCGTCAGGATTAACAGGAGTGTGTTGCTCAAAATTAGTAGGGCGAGTGGCCTGCAGACAATCGTTACCTTTTGGAGCTAGATGACGGATTGAAACTGTATCTTCTCGACCATCAGGTAAAAGGACGTGGGCATACTGCGGGTTGCATTCTAACAATTCAACTTCATCAACACAAGTATCGTATTTGGAATCACGGGACTGTTTCTTGAGCAACACAATACCGGGTGTAGTTAGCCACGTAGGAAGGGTAGTACCAGTCGCTGACCGACGATTGTATGCGAATAGGCGTTCATGTGGTGTGGTGTTTGTCGCGGTGCACAGTAACGACCGAATTGAGTGCAATGCATCTAGAAGGACCGTCTCCCATTGGCCAGTAAGGAGACCACGGGATTTCAGAGTGAGTAGAATCGACTTCCATAAAGTGCCATTGAGCCGTTCCACTTGACCGTTGCACTGTGGATTATATGGCGTTGTGCGGCTAGTAGCGATGCCATTGTTGTGAAGGAATTGTCTTAGTTCATTAGACATGAAAGAGGAACCGCGATCAGAGTGTATAAAACCCGGCGTGCCAAATGTTGTGAAAACTACCAGAAGGCAATTGATGATAGTTTGTGATGTCATGTCAGGGCAAGGAAAAGCGAACGGGGAGCGGGAATATTCATCGATGATTGTTAGCAAGTAGCGGTTCCGGCTTGTTGATGGTAGTGGTCCTTTAAAATCGAGACTGAGTCTTTCGAAAGGCTGGGTAGCCTTTATCAAGTGGGCGCCTGTAGGTTTGAAGTATTGTGGCTTTATTTCACAACAGACAGAACAATCAGCAGTCATTTACGGACCTCATCCAAGGAGTAAGGCAAGTTTCGCGCTCGAATAAAGTGCATGAAGCGGGTGACGCCAGGGTGGCATAAGTTATCATGTAGCTGACGCAGTTTTATTAATGGTTCCACAAAACCACATACGGCACGTGAAAGTGCATCCGCTGCTTGATTCTGTCGGCCTGGTCGGTAAACCACATCATATTGGTATTGTGACAGCTCTAAACGCAAACGTTGAATCTTGTCGTTTTTAATTTTACCACGCTGTCTATTGTCATACATAAAAGAGACGGAACGCTGGTCTGTCACTAGTCTGAATGGGTGGTTTATAAGATAATGCCTCCATTTCCTGACAGCTTCAACGATTGCACACGCCTCTTTTTCGATAGCCGAGTGGTGTTGCTCACTTGATTCAACGTTCGTGAGAAGAAAGCTACTGGTCTACCACTCTGATTAAGCGTTGCGGCGATCGCGACGTCAGATGCATCAGTTTCTACTGTCAATGGAACCGCATGATCGATTGTGATTAGCAAGGCATCCTCGAGACGGCTTTTCAACTGTTTGAAAGCAGTAAGCGCAGATTCAGGAAGGGGAAAAACTCGGTTATGGATAAGTGGATATATAGTGTCTGAAAAGCTGGGTATCCAATGGGAGTAATAGGCAAACAGGCCAACTGCTCGTTGTTGAGATTTAAGATCGACTGGTGGTGGTAATTCTCTTAGAGGGACCAGGCGGTCTTGGTCAGGTTTGATGATACCTTTGGACACCTCGTAACCGAGTATTTTGATAGAACTCACGGCAATTATACTCTTCGTATCATTGAACGTTAGTCCGTACATTTCTGCAGTTTTTTAAAAAGTTGGATAGGTTTCTGTCGTGATCGGCTTTATCTCGCCCACAGATGACGACATTGTCAATGTACGCGAACGTGCCAGATAGTTTTTCTTTGATTATTAGTTCATCAATGATCCGCTGGAAACACGCGACTCCGTTGGTCACACCAAATGGAATTCGACGGAATTGGTAGAGTTTGCCGGCAGCTTCGAATGCGGTTAATGGTTTATCCCCGTCACGTAGGGGTATTTGGTGATATGCGCTCCGCAGATCTAGAGTACTGAAAACATTGTAAACAGCGACATTTTCAACTAGTTGATCGATCCTTGGCAAAAGGTAAGCATCAAGTTGCGTGAACCTGTTAATTGTCTGGCTATAATCAATAACTAACCGCTTTTTGTGACGTTCGCTGGTAGTAATTAGAACCTGAGCCCGCCAGGGGGAAGATGATGGCTCAATTATACCTTCTTTCAACAATTGTTCAATCTCCGATCTGATGAAACGCTCATCGATAAAAGAGTGGCGTCTGGATTTAGTGGCTATAGGCTTGCAGTCAGCAGATAAGTTTTCGAAGAGAGACGGAGGTGTGACTTTGGCTGCCATAAGTCCACATATAGAGAGCGAAGGTTTGGGGCCTCCGAACGGGATCTCGACCTTTTCGTGCATTTTCAAAAAGTCATGTCCAAACAGTACATATGCACACAGATTAGGCATGACTGAAAATTTGAATTGTGGATAAACTGATTTCTTGTAGTGAATGGGTAGGTAAACCATGCCTTCGGTTTGACTCGTATGTTCGGTATTAGCAAGAGTTATTTTGTTTATACACGGAACTAGTTCCCAAGAGTTCTTACGAACAACCGAGGAATTTATGTAGCTCTCAGAGCTCCCAGTATCTATGAGAGCCTGCAGTTGGATGCCTTTGACGTAAACAATAATGATTGCATTAGACAGGGATACAGGAGCAGCGGAACAGAACAAAGCGGAAACAACTGAACTTGTCGATGGACGGTTACTTCTTGTGTCAGATGATGACAAACAAACTCGTTGAAAATGACCTTTTTTCCACATCCTTTGCAAACAACGTCTCTGGAAGGACATTTTGGTCTTGGATGCCTAGATAACCCACAAAAATAACATTTTGCAGTATGCGTGGCGGCAGTCACCTCTACAGGCGTATCTGGGTGTATTTGTGTTTGGTTAAGGGGGATATCATTGTTGGTGCATGGCAGCCTGTTAGCATAAGATTCAGATTGTTTGAGAGCTAGTTCGAGTGATCTTGCTGTATCGAATGCTTTCTGGAAGTTGAGTGTTGAATGTTCTAACAATCTCTGTCGGGTTGCAGTGGACTGAATACCGCTGATAAAGGCATCTCGGAGTGCATCATCTTTATACTGCTCCATACTGACAGCATTGAAATTACAATCCCTGGCAAGGTTTCGTAGTTTATGAGTGAATAAGTCGAGTGATTGACCGTCTTCTTGCTTGCATGTCGCCAATAGATGTCGAGCGAAAATTTCATTTTTCGGTTTAACATATAAGGCCTCCAAGGTGGAAATGGCTTCGGCGTATGTAGTACAATCCGCAAGTAAATCATATACATCAGAGGAAACGAAGTTGAATAATACTTTCAGCTTATCTGGTTCGAGCTCGTTCAGCTCATTGAGAAAATTAGAAAATGTGTTAAACAAGTGTTTCCAACGTTTAGCGGCGTCTGAGGCGTTTGGGTCAGCATTGAATTTCTCAGGTCGCAGAAACCGTTCCATTTGCAAATAGTGATTTGAATAAATTGTACTGATTGATCAATCAAACAAACGAGTGAGAAGAATGATTGCCTGTAAGCTAGGCTTTATTCAAATCACAATTGGAGTATAGTGGCGGCCAAGAGAAAGGAGTTAGAAAATAAGACAGAAGAAAGGTGATAACGCATCTTACTAGCCGCACAATTCACATCATGCATTCTCCCCCGCCGAATAGAATGAGGGTATGTGATTAAACAGTGCCTTCCGTGAATTTTATACAGTGTTATTTTGTGTATCAGAGGTTGGTCCAACTGTGATGTTGTCATGTAAGTATAAGTATCCCAGCTTCTCATTTCGGAACTATTTCTTCGATTACGTGCTGAAAGCATGCTACACCATTAGTGACTCCGGAAGGAATCCGACGAAATTGGTACATACCGCCGCAAGCTTAAAAAGCAGTGTATGGTTTCTCACAATCAGTGATGAGAACCTGATGATACGCACTTTTGAGGTCTAACGTACTGAACATGTTGAATTGGGCGATTTTGTCAATTAATGCATTCAATTTAGGTAACGGATAGGCATCCAATTGGGTATAACGATTAATAGTCTGACCATAATCAACGACCATGCGTCCTTTGTGATTTTCGTTGGTGGTAACCAAAACCTGGGTCCTCCATGGAGATTTTGAGGTTTCGATTATTTCATCATCCAAAAGTCACTGCACTTCATCGCCAAAAAGAGTTGGTGATTTAATATGAGCAGCATGAAGGCCAGATACAGTAAATGATGGTTTCGCACCGTTAAAGAGGATTTCAACTGAATGATGCAGTTGTAAGAAGTCATGACCGAATAATACATCAGAATAAAAATTTCGTAACACGGATAGTTTGATATGCGAGTAAAACAAACCATTATAATTGATCGTGCCAAAAGAATGACCTTCTGTGAATGCAGTCAAATGTGTATTGGCCATTGAAATCTGAATTTGTGACTCAAATACTTTCCAGTTAAACTTGGAAACGATAGATGAAGCAACATAGCTCTCAGAACTTCCAGTATCAATTAGTGTTTTTGACGACGGTCATTCACAGTAATATGTGCAATAGCGCTTGATAAGCTCCTTCGGATTGAAGCTATCGTGATGGATGAAGTAAGTTGAGAAATACATGCGGTAGTTGATTTACCAGAACGACAAACTTTATGATAATGTCCTTTCTTGCCACAGCCTTTACAGAGAGCATCCGGTGCAGGGCAACGGTATCGCGAGTGTCTATCAAATCCATAGAAATAACGTCAGTCTTCATAGAAGCAATACCAGGCTTCTCGGGTTCTGGATCTTTAGGTGTCCGGTTTGAAATTGCAGAAGATACATCTGAAATTTGTGAGTAATAGGTTTGTGATTGTTGATGCGCTAGATCAAGTGAGCGCTCTTGCTGAAATACAAGTTCAAGATCAAGGGAGGTATTTTCGAGAAGATGTTGACGGATCATTGCTGTGTACACCACTAACACCACTCCACCACCACCACGATTTTTCATTGTAGAAAATCATGCAATAGTTTATCACTCCCTTCATTGGTGACTACACCCGGTCCAATTCTGGGTTTGCCGAACTACCTCCACGTTGGTGCGAGCTGGGTGGGCTCGGTTCTCCGGGCTCAGCGAAAGGTTTAGCGGTGGTGTCTGAGGGTGTGGTGGGTTTTCGCCTGGCAAGCGTTCTCCCGAGAAAAAGCCACAAAAATCCAATGATGACATCATGACGCGGCAGGTACTGAATACTTGATGGCCATACAACCATAATAAAATCAAATCCTAAAGGATGGGGCGAGGACATTCCGAGTGTAAAAAACAATTAATCGATCATGAAGCATACGTTGCTGGAGCTAGGACAATGGAAG
>JACCGJ010023754.1:0-16320 GCA_013407085.1 Atriophallophorus winterbourni | reverse complement strand
CAACGAACAGTCACGGATTATTACATCTCGTACTTTGGTTTGTGCTCTCAACCGGTTCAGGTTGAAACGCTTTCCATCACTTCGCGTGCGTATGTAAATGCCTTCTGTTCTCATCTTAAAAGCGTGCTTCATAAGCAGAGCAAAGAAAATGCCGAACAGCGTGGGAGCAAGAACACACCCTTGTTTGACGCCTCGACGAATTTCAAATGCTTCTGAACTGCAACCGTTAAAATGGACTGAGCCTTTCATGCCTGAGTGTAACGAAATAACGAGTTTAGGCAGCCTTGGGGGGGCAGCCTATCAGATCAAGCATTTTGAAAAGACCCTCACTGCTGACGTAGTCGAATGGCTTAGTTAAATCAATAAAAACAGCGTATAATGGCATACGCTGTTCCCGACACTTTTCTTGAAGTTGTCTAAGGGAGAAGATCATGTCAACGGTCGATCTTCCCTTGCGAAAGCCACATTGAGATTCGGAGTAAATTCTATCAGCTAAAACTTGCAGCCGGATCTGTAAGACTTTAGCAAACAATTTGCCTACAAAATTCAGAAGGGAGATTCAGATTTCCTTGTAATTGCTTGCTTGCAGTTGCCTCGTCACCCCTTATTCTTAAATTGCTGATGATTCTTTGTTGTCTCGCATCTTTATGGGACCCCCCATCCCTCCAGCACTGAAGAAGCAAAACGGTGGAAGAGGATTGTTTTGTAACAATGCTGCTCTACCGCCATTTTGATGAGCTCAGGTGAAATTCCGTCGTCACCAGGGGCCTCCCCATTCGCTAAGCGGTCGATTGCCTTATTGAGCTCATCAAGAGTAGGAGGGGTATCTAGATATTTAATGGTCGGCAACCGTTCGACATTTTCAAGTGCATGCGGTAGAACCGTACTGTCCCTAGAGTAGAGGGAGGAGAAGTGCTCTACCCATCTTTCCATCTGTTGAGTTTTGTCGACAATCGGCTTACCAGATAAAGACTTAATGGGAGCCGTTTTAAGTTTGTTTGGGCCAATGGCTCTCTTGATCCCATCATACATACCGTGAAAATTGCCGGTATCTGCAGCTTTTTGGATATTGAGGCTAACTTCAGTCCAATAGTCGTTTGCACAACGCCTTGAAGTCTGTTGGACCTTATTTCTAGCTGCTCTTAGAAGACGTAAGTTTTAATCTGTTGGCATATCTTTGAACCTCAAGAATGCTGAGCGTTTCTCATCAAGCACAGCAGTCATCTCAGAAGTGTTTGCTTCGAACCAGTCGCTCGTTCGAGCTTTTTTCGGACCGAACGTGGAAAGTGCGACTCGGCATATGCAGCTTTTTATCAATTCCCAGTTTTCTGAAGCAGATTCAAGTGGGGTTGTCTTGTTGAACTCGTCCGTGAAGGTTTTTGCGAATCTCGCAGTTAGATTAGGTTCGCACATGCGAGTGACGTCAATCCTAGGCTTAGCAGACAATTCGGTGCGGTGAAATCTCGTGTGGGGGAGCTTCAGTTTTGCACAGACCAGTGAATGATCAGTGTCGCAGTCTGCGCTTTGATATGATCTGGTGAGGAGCACGCTTCCTATATTAGTACGCTTAACAAGAATAAGATCAAGCTGATGCCAATGCTTAGAGCGAGGATGCTTCCAAGAGACTTTCTGCTGTGGTTTTGTTTGAAAGAAAGTGTTACTAACACAAAGATTGAACTGTGTGCACAATTCTAAAAGGCGTTGCCCATTTTCATTGGTTTTACCTACACCGAACCTTCCGAGACAGTTTTGCCAAGACTCGTAATCTGCACCAACTCTGGCATTGAAATCACCCAATACCACTACACAGTTTTTCTGTGGCACGTTTTTCAGGACGGCTGTGAGGTTATGATAAAAGCGTCTTTTTCAGCAGGCGTCGCAGAGAGCGTCGGTGCATAAACGTTGACCAACGTAATGGTACCAGTAATGCACCTCAGATTTAGAGTCCAAATCCGTTCGCTCTTGCTGCTGCTCGGTTCTGTTGCTTTTAATATGTCGTTTCGCACGGCAAACTCAACTCCATGCATTCGAGGCTCATCGGAACCTCTTCCTTTCGAAAAGAATGTGTAATCACTTTCTGTTAGCTTACCAGTGTCTGGTAAGCGCGTCTCTTGTAGGGCAGCCACGTCGACATTTAGCCTCTTTAGCTCGTTGTTAATCACGGCGGACTTTCTAACGCCTCTGATATTCGAGACGTCGTCATGAAATCCTGGAAGCATGAACCGGACGTTCCAGGTTCCAAGTTTCAGAACTGACATTTGTTGTTTGGTATTTCGATTCGCTGGTGCGGAAAATTACAGTCTGCTTGTCGGTTGATTCCTAATCCCCATGCACCCAATGAGGATAGCAGACCGTGGCGAGACGGCACCTTATTGACTGGGGGCTGCCCCGCTTGAGGCGGGCGGTAGCCGTCCAATGAGACCTGGAAGTCTCTCCCACCGTCGAAAGCAGCCCCAGGCGCTTAGCTCTACGCCAGTCGAGCCATAGCTTTTAACCGGTATTCGCTGCTTCCCGTGTTATTTTCCGTAGACGCGGAATGGAGTGTCCTCTCCATTGGTGCGTTGTGATGTACGTCAGGGCAGTTTAAAATGGAGAACTATCTGTTGCCCATGCAGCAAGTGCTCCCTCTCCACGGCACCACTGGAACCAAAGGAACAGCTAGGCTGATACGTTTGGACAACGATGCCGTCGCAGGAGCTGGCAGGACGAAGTTGAATAAACTTCTGACTGCCTAACGGGACTCCGGCTCCGGATTTTTCCTCGAGGTTGACTCCTGAAGCCTTTTCCATGATTGGATGTAGCCACAAGGCAGTGGAGGTTTGAGATAAGGGTTTTCCTTCCCCCAGGTGGACCGCCTTCATGGACTTACGAGCTCCACCTGCCAGAAGCATGCTGGTTTTGAGGCGCCAGTCAGCCGCCTTCGCCCTTTCTCCTGTCAGTAGAAGCAGTTCTGCCGGGTCGCACAGGACCACGCGTGCAGGCCAGGAGCTGGACTTGGTTGCCAGTGAGACTCTATGAGACCGCAGGGCAACGAAGCCTTTTTTGCATTAGGGGGGGGAAACAAAGGGCTTATCCCCAACCGTCCCGGCCGCGTGACAAACCTTGGAACCACATACCAACGTAATGGTACCAGTAATGCACTTCATATTTAGCGCCTAAATCCGTTCGCTTCAGCTGCTGCTTGGTTCTGCTGCATTTAATGGACTGTTTCGCACGGAGAACCCAAATCCATGCAGTCGTGGCTCATAAGAACCCCTTCCTTTCCACAAAATGTGTTAGCATAACAGTGTCTGCTAATCGGATCTCTTGCAGGGCAGCCACGTCGACATTCAGCCTCTTTAGTTCATTGTTAATCGCAGCTGATTTTCATACGCTTCTGATATTCGAGACGTCGTCATTAAATCATAGAATCACGGATCGGACGTTCCATCTTCCCAGTTACAGAACTGAGCTCTGTTGTTTAGTAATTCTTTTCGGTGGTGCGGAATAATATTACACGACGGTACCTTATTGACTGGGCTTGAGGCAGTCGGTAGCTGTCCAATGAGACTGAAAATCTCTCCTACCGTCGGAAGCAGCCCTAGCGCTGAGCTCTACGCCAGTCGAGCTATAGCTTTTAACCAATATCTCTTTCTTCCCGTGTAATTTTCCGTAAAAGCTGAATGGAGTGTCCTCTCATCTGGTGCGTTGAGATGCACGCCAGTACAGTTAAAAATGGAGAACTAGCTGTTGCCCATGCAGCAAGTGCTTCTTGTCTACGAAACCACCGGAACCAAAGGAACAGCTAGGCTGATACGTTTGGACAACGATGTCGTCGCGGGTGTTGGCAGGACGAAGTGAAATACAACTTCTGACAGTCTAACAGTACTCCGGCTCCGAATTTTTCCTCGAGGTTGACTTGTGAAGCCTTTTCCATGATTGGATGTAGACACAAGGCAGTGGAGGTTTGAGATAAGGCTTTTCCTTCTCTTTTGTGGACTGCCTTCATTGACTTACGAGCTCCACATGCCTGAAGCATGCTGGTTTGATGCGCCAGTCAGCCACCATCGCCCTTTCTTATGTTAGTAGAAGCAGTTCCGCTTGGTCACAGGACCACGAGTGCAAGCCAGGATCTGGACTTGGTTGACAAAGGCTATATGAGACGCACGCTATTGGAGCAATTTTGAAATTGAGAGCTTATCCCCAATACCTCTTCGGCCGTAAGAACCTTTGAATCACTTATTATAGATTCAGCACTAGCTAAATACGTGCTGGACACCGGTCACAACGTTGATTTTGATAACGTAGAAGTGATAAGACGAAGAGTATACCATAAAGAGACGACTTTACGCTGAGGCGTTCGAGATAACAAAGGCTGGTAAGAATGCAATAAGGTAAATGATGCCGATATTTCCGCAATCTGGCTTCCGGTTCTGCAGCGGATAAACTTTAACCTGCGTGACCCCTAGTGTACGCACCGGTTACGCAATCGAGCTATTCTGCCTGCAGATGTCCATCACGCCATCCATGATTAAAACAATTTAAGGGATTATCCTGGTGATGGTTCGTCAGTTGATATTGATCAAGCTTGTCGATCTCAATGAGCGCTGCACCGACCATGGCTTGTGCAGTTTCTTAGCCAGCTTAGGATTGGTCAAATGAATGGTATTTAAACTGTATGAATCCGCGTCGATGTCTAGAAAATTCCTCTTTCGGTCCAGCAAGATCAAACGAACTGAAGACATTTGTTCCCACCCTACACCCGTGTTTCTTATCAAGTTTTTTGTGTCATAATTTTCCAGTGATATTTTTTGTTTGTTCTTCATATTGAAAATAACATTTAAACTAAATGTTAAATCTGTGAGCGTTTTCTTTCCCGAACATTTTCCCTTTGTTTAACTGCACTTCGACTTCCGCACATTTTGATTTGTCCGTTACCCGTGTTTACCGTTATTGCAAAACGGTAATTTTTTGTGCTCTCAACTGAGTTGTTGGACTTCCGTTTATTGGACGCTTTGGGTTTGCATTGAAAACCTGTATTCGATTACCGTTGAGGTTTGTTATATTTTGCTTTTTAATCGCCTTTGTCAATATAGTACAGCGTTATTTGACGTATTGTTCTGATTTGGGATCGATTCGTAAACGCTCGTCACTCCCGGTAGAAGATTCTCGTGGCTCGTAGCAGGCAGCTAGTTTCCGTGAAAGAAACTATTCCCCAGTGACGGTTTGGTCGCTACAGTACTCAACGTCGAATTCGCTGACGTCAATATGCCTGTTACCCGCAGTTTTGTCGCAAAGAACAAATCTTCCCAACAGTTGGTCGATAATGGAACAGAAGACATCGCAGGTGAGCGCATTCATTGTTCTGTTGTGGGCTCTCGTGATAGCTTAAGGGGTTCAACGGTAGATTCAAAAATCCTTGTTCGTAAGGCTAGAAGGCGCCTTGAACTCCTAAAACTGTCGCACGAAACCATCGCTATGAAGCACAAACTGGAAGTGCTTGAGGCGGAACAGGAGGTTAAAATGGCCGAAATTGCTTCTTCTGCATCTGACGATGCGGATTCACACTTGCAAGATATTGATACCGATCAAAAGGTTGCAAGTTATCTTGCGCATTGTGGGCATCAAAAGGAAGAAGTAGCTGACTACCCTCGTTCGGAGGTAGAAGCTTCTGTTCGTAATAAAAACCCCGGTAGTTTACCACGATCTGATCTTCCAAAGATAGAATTAATGTCTTTTGACGGTTCAGCTAGCACCTACTGGAAGTTTTTTCGTCAGTTCGAGACTTATGTGGAGTCTAGAACTCGTGATGACGGACAGAGGTTTCTGTATCTGCTACATTATTGCCGAGGTATAGCAAAGGAAGCTATAGAAGAGTGTGTCATGCTGCCACCTGAACGTGCTTATAAGCGGGCGAGAGCAATCCTGAAGGACCTCTTCGGGCAACCGCATAAAATAGCAAGATCCATGCTGGATGGACTGTTCAGTGAGTTTGAAGCAGCACCGTACAGTCCGCAACGATTGTCACACCTAGTGATAAAGATGAGTAATTGCCAAATTGCTTTAGAGCAAATGAACTACACTGCGGACCTCAATTCATTGATGGTGCTTGAACGCTTAGTCCGCACACTTCCTCTGTATCTACAGCAGCAGTGGGCTGAGAACGTCGAGCAGCGTACCTGCGAAGACCGAGAGCCAAATTTCGCGGATTTGATGGGCTTTATCAGTCTACGGGCAAAGATTGCTAACAGCCGGTTCGGTCAATTAGTGGAGCAAAATCGCAAGGGTAAGAACGCTTACACGAGTGAAACTGGTAATAAACCAGTCGTGAATAGAAAGCAAACCTTTGCTCAGTGGCGTGCAGACGACACAAAGAAGATTGAAAATCCAGGATGCCCAACCTGTGGGGGTACTCATGGAGTGGCATCTTGCCAAGACTTCATTACTGCCGACTGCGAAACACGTTGGAAAAAGGTGAAGCAGTTTCGCCTGTGTTTCAAATGCCTGAAGGCTGGTCATGACAGAAAATTTTGTCGTGTCACAAATTCATGTCAAGTCGTTGGCTGTAAGGCTTCTCACCACACATTGCTGCATTGGGAACCTAAGGTCCAGTCTCACGTTGAAAGCAAAACAGTGAGCATGACGAACTGTGGGCAAGTTGTCTCTATGGGAGTATTACCTGTTCGCTTGGTAGGACCTGGAGGTTCTTTGGAAGCATACGCATTTCTTGATTCTGGTTCTGATACGACAGTCGTTTGCCGTGAAGTCGCTGAAAAACTTGGACTTGAGATGCAAGCTTCAGAAACTCGCATTAAGACGATGAACGGTACAATGTCCGCTCGCGAGCTTGCTAGTGAGTTCAAGTTGGAATCGCTTAATGGACTGGAGATAATTGACATCAACAAGGCTTTGGTCGTTGATGAAATCATGCCCTTTGCAAACATGCGGCCTCGTTCAAAATTAGCAGGTCGATGGTCCCATCTCAAGGATGTGGTATTTGAGGAAACTGACCGTAAACGCATAGTTATCTTGATTGGATGTGACATCCCGGAAGCACATTGGGCAATCGAACAGCGATTGGGGGCTCGGAAACAGCCATACGCTGTGAAAACCCTACTCGGTTGGGTGTTGTTGGGACCTACGAACTATAGAGCGCATAAAACAGCCCTGGTCAATCTGCTCTCTGGCGGAGTTTGTGAAATAGAATCGCTGTTGAGAAGAATGTACGACTCGGAATTTGAAGATTCGAGTTGCATTAGGAACTCCCCTTCCGTCGAAGATAAAAAGGTACTTCAGCTAGTGGAGGAAGAATCAAGGCTAGTCGATGGGCATTACGTAGTACCTCTTCCCTGGAAGGATAGTGTCCCCAAACTTGCCAGTAATCGGTCAGTCGCGTTCAAAAGGATAGAAAGTCTGAGAAGGCGTTTCCTAAAAGATCCTCAATTTTGTCTAAAATACACAGAAGTGATGAATGCCAACGTGACCAAAGGGTATGCAAGGAAGGTTGGACCGTATGTTGCCGAGAGTAATCGGCCCTTGTGGTATCTACCTCATCACGCTGTGTTGAACCCCAAAAAACCAGAAAAACTTCGGGTAGTACTGGATTGTGCTGCCAAATTTCATGGGTTTTCACTGAACGATATGCTGTGCCAGGGCCCTGATACAACAGCGAATCTGGTTACCGTGCTTTTGCGCTTCAGGATAGGTCAGGTAGCTCTAGCTGCAGACATTGAAGAAATGTTCATGCAAGTTAAGGTACCTGACAAAGATCTATCGGCATTACGATTTCTGTGGTGGGATGATGCGGATGTCGAAAAAGATCCGGTCGAATTTGAGATGACAGCTCATCCATTCGGAGCTACGTCTTCCCCATTCTGCGCCAATTATGCTCTTCGAAAGACCGCAATGGATTTCGCTGGTGATTATGATGAATTTACCCAACGTGCTGTTATGGAAAATTTTTATGTTGATGATTGTTTGGTATCATTTGACTGCTCTATTGTCGCCAAGAAATTCGTTGACCAATGTCGACATATGCTTTCTCGAGGCGGCTTCCATTTAAGGAAGTGGGTGTCAAACGATAAACGTTTGTTAAAAGACCTGCCGAGTTCAGATTGTGCCACATTTACGGTCAATATGAGTAATTCATACGATCATGTGCATGGAGCATTGGGTTTGCAATGGAACGCGGATAGCGACGTCTTTGAATTTCGATTCAACCTACCCGAGAGGCCAATGACTCGTCGTGGTATACTATCGGCTGTGTCATCCTTTTACGACCCGTTGGGGCTTTTGTCTCCACTTTGCCTTCCCCCTAAGATGCTACTTCAAAGACTCTGCAAATCGGGTCTTGGATGGGATCAACCTATTTGTGAGGCTGATGAAGTCTGTTGGAACGATTGGTTGCGGTTAGTCAACGTCATTGAAACCGTATCTGTGTCAAGATGTATCAGATGTGCCGATAACAACTCTCAATGTAACTTCGAGCTGCATATATTCGCCGATGCCTCAGAGACAGGGTACGGTGCTGTAGCATACGCTAAACACATTTCAAGTGCAAACGAATGTCAAAGCTGTATTCTTTTTGGAAAATCCAGAGTAGCTCCCTTGAAAACTGTCACTGTTCCCCGCCTCGAGCTCAATGCTGCAGTATTGGCTGTACGTGTCAGTGAGTTGTTAAAGGAAGGAATGGCGGAACTTTTCTCTGAAATCTGTTTTTGGACTGATTCGATGATAGTCCTGCACTATATATGCGACACAACTTCTAGATTCTCTACGTTCGTCGCCAACCGTCTAGCGATTATACACACGTATACCGATTCATCACAGTGGAGTCATGTGAATTCAGGTGAAAATCCTGCAGACCTGGCTTCAAGGGGCATACGTTCGAAAGTTGAGTTGGAGCGATGGTTGACAGGCCCTGTTGTATGGCCAGAGCGAAAATTTCTGAACCTGGATACAAACACAGTTCATTCTCCGGAACTAGAATACAAAAGGGTTAATATAACATCGGCAAATAGCTCACTAGAATATGGTTTGAATGCTGTCGTCAACTATCACTCTAGTTGGTCGAAGTTGCTCAGGAGTATTGCATGGCTGACAAGGTTTGTTGATTACCTCAAACTGAAGTCACCGGAGCGGAATTCGTTGAGATCACTGTCTGCAATCACAGTATCCGAACTGCGAAATGCAGAAAGAAAAGTAATCATGTTCGTGCAGCAGGAAGTGTTTGCTGATGAGCTTGCACACTATGAAACGAAACAGAACAAGAAGTGCCTGAGGCATCGCAGATTTGCCAATTTGAACCCGATAGTCCTGGATGGAGTCTTATGTGTTGGTGGACGTTTAAATTATTCCAGCTATCCTGTGGCTTTTCGTACCCCAATTATCTTACCCTCGCGGCATACTGTCACCGAACTCATCATCCGGTATTTTCATGAAATTGAAGGTCATTGTGGCATGGTTCATGTGCAGAGTTTAATACGCAGACAATTTTGGATACTTCAAGGGGGTCGCACAGTGAAAAGGGTGATAGGGAAGTGCACCCGGTGTCGTAAAAGACTGGCAGTCGAGTGTAAGCAGATGATGTCTCCACTTCCATTGGCTCGAATTCAGCAGGGACTGCGTTGTTTTGAATCGGTTGGTTTGGATTATTTTGGACCTTTCCCAGTCAAACGTGGTCGTTCGATTGAGAAAAGGTATGGCTGTGTCTTCACTTGTCTACGTGTTCGAGCAGTTCATATTGAAGTTGCACACTCGCTCACTACCGATTCGTTCATCATGGCACTGATGCGTTTCGTTAGCAGGCGAGGGAAACCCGTTGAAATTTACAGCGACAATGGCACGAATTTTGTAGGGGCCGTTCGAGAGCTGAAAGAGCACATTCAAAGGCTCGATAACCACGTGATCGCTAATCGTCTAGCTGTTCATCATATCCAATGGCACTTTAACCCCCTAGTTCTAGCCATAGAGGCGGCGTTTGGGAACGTATGGTGCGTTCAATCAGAAATATTTTAAACGCCATAGTAAATGCGCAGACGTTGACGGACGAAAGTTTGCATACTTTTATGTGCGAAGCAGAACGTATATTGAATGATCGACCTTTGGTGCCACCGTCATTGGATAGCCGCGACGATGGACCTCTGACTCCAAACCATCTTCTGTTGATGGGAAGCAACATGGGGATCCCTTCTGATGCTAGTTTACGTGATCGGTATACGCGTCAGTGGAAGCAAGTGAATTATCTCACTGGGATCTTTTGGAATCGATGGATCAAGGAGTATCTCCCAACCTTGCAAAGAAGGCAAAAATGGTTGAAGCCAGAGAGAAACTTGAAGAAAGGCGATGTCGTACTGCTAGTGAGTGACCAAGTCCCAAAGGAAAAGTGGCCGCTAGGGTGGTGCTCGAATGTAACGATAGTGGAGATGGATTAGTTCGAAGAGTAACCGTGCGCTCATCTGCAGGAATCCTGGAGCGTGACGTTAGGAAGCTATGTTTGCTTGAGGGTGCCGAGTAGTGTAGCGGTAGGGTGGGGAATAGGGTGTACCTGGGGTGTCGGGCCCGGGGGCTGGTGCTTAAGGTGGGAGGCAAGTTTTCGGATCTGCTGACCCCAGAAATACCACCAAGCATTCAGTCTGCCGGTTGCATGCGAAGACGAACGTTGATTACACTGAAGGCAAATGTTTTAGGTGGGAGGCGGGTCTTCGGGTCTGCCAACTCCAGAGATACCACCAAACATTTGATCGTCGAGTCGCTGTCATGGGTTGCGCAGGTACACGGGCCAGGTAGCCAGGTAGAGGAGAGCCCCGCAGTTCATTGTTTGTGTCTCTACTTGCTTTTCAGATTTTGAGGAATTTTGGTGGGCGGTGTATGAATCCGCGTCGATGTCTAGAAAATTCCTCTTTCGGTCCAGCAAGATCAAACGAACTGAAGACATTTGTTCCCACCCTACACCCGTGTTTCTTATCAAGTTTTTTGTGTCATAATTTTCCAGTGATATTTTTTGTTTGTTCTTCATATTGAAAATAACATTTAAACTGAATGTTAAATCTGTGAGCGTTTTCTTTCCCGAACATTTTCCCTTTGTTTAACTGTACTTCGACTTCCGCACATTTTGATTTGTCCGTTACCCGTGTTTACCGTTATTGCACAACGGTAATTTTTTGTGCTCTCAACTGAATTGTTGGACTTCCGTATATTGGACGCTTTGGGTTTGCATTGAAAACCTGTATTCGATTACCTTTGAGGTTTGTTATATTTTGCTTTTTAATCGTCTTTGTCAATATAGTACAGCGTAAATTGACGTATTGTTCTGATTTGGGATCGATTCGTAAACGCTCGTCACTCCCGGTAGACTGATTTTTTAGAAGATCTCTCGTGGCTCGTCGCGGCAGCTAGTTTCCGTGAAAGAAACTTATTCCCCAGTGAGTGGACGGTTTGGCGCTACATAAACTCTATTCGTACTGATGCCCTTGGGCTGACGAAGCTTCTGAGTCAGAAGCGAAAGGTTGCCATTAAAATACTCTAATTATTTCATTACACATTTTCTTTTTTCATGACTAAAATTGAGTTGTATTAAAATATTAAATATAAACAAAAATTTGTCAGTTGCGGTGCTGAGAGCTATATTGCGGACATTTCTGCCACATCTGCCTTGTTGATTTTTACTGCCTTTGCATGCAAGTGATCACATAAAATAGAATTATACAAAATGTAAAAGACTAAATGTTACGTCGCTGCACAGGTTTTCAAGGTCCACACTGTGGCCGGTGTATAACATATATTCAGTTGAATCTGATTAGAGCCTGATAACCAGTCTCGTTTTGTAGACGTTTCTTTACGCGATTCTTGTGCGTTTCAATCCTAGAATGAAGTTTCTTGACTGCCTGTCATCTGTACACTGCTCATACCAATTGCTTTCGGATTTCTACGCATATTTCATCACCCGATTTGGCCGCAAGTATTCAGTCATCCTGTGATAATTTTGGTCTAAAATTTATGACACATTGTGCTTTCCCTGAGCATTTTCCGGCAGTGATAATCACGGATGGGTAAATCTAACAGCAGAAACACAAAAGCAAATCAATGAACGATCAGCACAAAATCAGCTGATGCTGCACACAAAGAATGACATGTCGTAAAGGGATAATTCTTGTAACAGTAGATTCGTCGCAGCTAAATTACAGATAGATATCCAAGAATCACACAGATCAGATGAAAAGTATGAAAGTTTTGTCAAAAAGTGTCGGAACTAAAAATAATCCAACAGCGCGCCACGTACTTCAATGAACTTATATCGACCAGTCTATCTACCGCGACATGCTGCCTTAATGCCTTAATCGTACATTTTCTATGCAGGCGTGAAGTCTACTGACTGAGTGGTCTGCTTATGTTGTCAATGTGTATTGTTCTCTTTCTACATTATACATCCCATTAACGCTTATTCTCAGTTTTCTCAGCCACTATTTTGTTTGACAACCATGAGGAACATTAGTGAATGCATCGGTTCAGTTCAGAAATAAGCGTTAATATTTTACATAATATAAAATAACGCTTATATAGGGTTCGTACAACAAACCAGACACAGAATCACAAAGTGATACATCTTATACATCTTTGGTTTTCGGACAAAGAATGGAACAAAAATAATGTTCCATTGAGATAACTTTCGAGATTTAAACAATTTCACCTTATTCTGCAGTTGAGGAGGATACATGAGGTAATGAATCTTGAAATATTTTCCTATTCGGATGTAGCCCACGTTCATCTTGACCTCAATGACGTTAAACCCTTTCACATGGATCAGAAGGTTATCTCAAAGTGAATTAAAGTTTACGCAAACGTTTAAATCGAATAATCAGTGTTATCATCATACTGCCCAACAATGTAATTCCATCTAGCTAGAAATTCCGCTTGTAAGTTAGAGTCTCGTTAGCTAAAATGTTGAAACCAAATATTTCAACGTTTCGGGAAAAAGACTCAAATCCACCTTTATTAAGCTGCCTACTAACTATTTCGTTGTACAAGCCGAACATAAGATCTGATGTTCTAAATAAATATGAATGTTTTCATTAATGAATATTCATAAGTCATGTCAAACATTTAAGACTCCCGTCTATCACATGTTTGCACGAAGCATGTAGTTCAAACCAGCAGACCAATATGAGACCGAATTTTATAATTTAATTGTCAAGCCTCAAAACTCTCGCAAAACGGATTTTGTCATGAAACATCTGTCTCATTCCTATTCAACTACCTCTGCAATCCTCTTTATCGTTTGCATGTATGTCAAAAATGTCGGACAGAATTAAGTCATTCATCGATAAATTCAAGCTCAATATTCATTCACCTGTTAATTCTATTGACACTGAGTCAATAACCATGAGCTAGCAAATATTGATGATACCACTTATTTGAACTTTTAATTTATTGCGATTTTTGAATTTATATTAACGAATCCAGCTCCTTCATTTGACGCTTTTGACTACAAGCACTACCATTCATTTACACTGGTTAAACTCTAAAGTTTTAATGGTCATAATTGGTTTGTTTCCTATCAATAAGCAATCATGCATGGTAACCCACATCGTTCCTCATCCCGAAATAAACATCAACATTAAACTATTTTTTTCAATTTTACAACCGAATGTGGTTAAAGTAACCATTCTTGGTTAAGATAATGCACACGGAACAAAATCTCACTGTCTCTATGGGATGAGTAATGACAAAATGGAGCGACAGTGTTGGTGTATTCCATGGCAAGTGTAAATAATACTTCACGGCTATATATTTTTTCGAAGAACATTTACTGAAGAAATTAAGTGATACCTGAATGGTTTTTTTTGTAAAATAACCACATTACAATGCAGGAGTACAAACGATGTTTATTATTTGCGCCGAGTAAAAAAAAAGAATGGAATCGAATGTGGGTTTGATTGTGTTTGAAAATAATATTTTGAAAATATTTGTTACATAGCTCTGCTGTTCACGTGCAATATCTTCCTGATCACATTCGGCTATGTATCGCGCAGAAACTTCAAACCAGATACAGTGCCATCATTACCACTTGTACAAAAAACAATAATTGCAAAAGTTTTATTTCCGGAAATTACATTTTTTCCTTTGATTGAGCTACAAGAAAGAAATATGGCAATTGGAAAATGGGTTGCCGTATTTATCCTACAAATGCAATATAATGTGGCACTCTGCCGTGTATGTTAATAATAGCACCAAATAAAAACCTAAAGAAGAAATTCCAATTTTTCATATATTCGGTGGAAATCTACTGAGATCCACGCGCAAAATTCCAATGTGAGCTATTCATGCTGGTATGTATCAAACAAAATAGAAATGTCAAAAATTACAGAGCTAATATCAATTTCAGTGAAGTAATATTATCGTTATATTACCCCAGATTAGTTCACTTACCTAATCAAAAGATGTTTACCAAAAAGGTGTATATTAGCTTTTCCCTGATTGTTTATTCACGTTTATTCAAAATACTACGTTCGTTCAATATGCAGAACTTATTACATTCGCTAAAAAACGAAACATAACGTTGCTTGAACACCAACAAAAAGCTCAATCTGGTTACACTTATTATACAAAAAATCTCACATTAGATTGGGAATAAATATGTTATTTTTGTCTTACATTTTCGATATTTCTAGGAAGAAATTTAAAGTTTGAGTAATATTGATTGATTAGTTTTAGGAATTTCCGTTGTGAATTATTGCTGGAGTTAATGCGAAATCATTTAATTTATAAACATATATATATATTCAATTGTTTACAAATTATATATAAAGTCTCTCTTTCTTAGACGAAGGAGCTTGAGGTATATGAGAATTCTTGTGCTTTTCGTATCAAACACAATGCACCTCAACGCGTTGAGGAATATGTATCCGGGAATATGGACCTGTGTTACGCCAAAATTCGGGGCTACCTCAGGGATTACACGGAACTTCAACCGTCCCTGAAACTTGAATTCAGTCGAGAACCCGTTGTGACCAAAGAACGCTCTCCCCGGGTTAGAGAGGGGCGTTTTGACGATGCTCGTAGGTAAGTATCGGCTATACGAAAATGGGGGAAGTTAGATGTGCTGTAGGGTTCTTGTGCGGTTCCACGTTTGGCATGGCCCGGGCGGTTTTGTCAATAAGCTCCCAATTTCAAAAATGCTCCAATGGCACGCGTATCATATAGCCACTTACAATCAAGTCCAGCTCCTGGCCTGCACGCCTGGTCATGTGCAACTCGGCAGAACTGCTTCTACTGACAGGAGAAATGGCGAAGGCGGCTGACGGTGCCTCAAAACCAGCATGCTTTTGGCAAGTGGAGCTCGTAATTCCATGAAGGCTTTTCACCTAGGGGAAGGAAAACCCTTATTTCAAACCTCCGCTGCGTTGTGGCTACATCCAATCATGGAAAAGGCTTCAGGAGTGAACCTCGAGGAAAAATCCGTACTGCCAACTCCAGCGACGGCATCGTTGTCCAAACGTATCAGCCTAGCTGTTCCTTTGTTTCCGGTAGTTTCGAGGACATGGAGCACTTGCTGCATCAAAGGAAAGGACACTTCATCCGGCTTC
Organism: Atriophallophorus winterbourni; assembly: GCA_013407085.1. Lineage (NCBI taxonomy): Eukaryota > Metazoa > Platyhelminthes > Trematoda > Plagiorchiida > Microphallidae > Atriophallophorus > Atriophallophorus winterbourni. The sequence continues at coordinate 757 of JACCGJ010023754.1, read as the reverse complement.
TGTGGATAATAACCCAGAATGCAGCTTATACGAATTAAAAGCTATGGCTCGATTGGCATAGAACTCATCGCCTGGGGCCGCTTCCGACGGTGGGAGAGATTTTCAAATCTCATTAGACAGTTACCACCCGCTACAAGCCCCAGTCAATAAGGTGCCGTCTCGCCACGAATGTCAGTTTGCCAGAAGACACTAAATATTTGTCAAAAAAGCGGAAAAATAAAATTATCCTTTAAAGTGATATGAAAACATAAGTATATTATTTATTTCCCCAATCTTTTTATCTTTATTTAGCAATGGTAATTCAATGCAATTCTCGATGCAAGTACATCATTTTCGCAAACTGTAATCTTTACATTGTAAACAAGATGAGCATAACGCAGGGACTATTCTATTTGACAGTTTAAAATGGATAACTAAAAAAATATGTGAAATTCTGAAGGAACCTCCACAAGGTCTACTTGCCGGAAATGTTTTTGTAAATTCTGAGTCTCATTTTACACAACCACATATTTGCGCTCCGATGGTGATTGAACAATCTTGGCCCCGTACAGATGCCATATCAAATTGAATAGATAGATGCTTTCCGAAAAATCTATCAATATGATGAAAATATTGACCTACAGTTTTCTTCATTTGTGGAATATCGCTCTTTACTACTTATTCTGCGTAGATGTTTTTACATCATTTGCTCATAATCATCGAAGTCGCCATTAATGACACAGCTGGTTCCAATGATTAATCAGATATTTTTCACGTA
>JACCGJ010023753.1:0-10095 GCA_013407085.1 Atriophallophorus winterbourni | reverse complement strand
AAAGTATATATTAGTTCATGGAAAATAAAATAGATAATAATTATGTAATTTCGAGTGTAGTCCAGTTGAATACTTACCATGAGTCATGGCATGAACAATCTCTTTTGTACAAACATAATCGTTTTCATGCATTTCCATCACACACACACACGCAAACCCCATACGATCAGTTTCCTGCTGTTTGAACTCATCGAGTGAGGACAGTAAGATCAAGATCTGCATTCTTCGAAAAGTTGAAAAATGGCAATTAAGTTGGGCATGCTAGTTACTGTCGGATAAGGTTGGTACGACCAACCTGTGTAACCCAACTGTGTCCAAACACATGCAGATAGGAATTAAACCCATGATAATGACAAATGCTCATTTTCATTTTTGTCTATCATATATACCCACGATCGTTTTCGTAATTTTGATATAAGGAGAGTACGTTTAAAATCCGCATGCCTTAAAACAGTGGAGAATATGTGATTTAAATTGATTCAAAGTTGTAATGGTCTAAAAAGCATTTAGCTTAACAATAACCATAGGATGGAGTTTTGAGGTATATACTATAAAAAGAAGAAGAACAGCAAAACTCATGTAGTGTAAATCGTATCAAAATTTGGGTTTTCTCTCAAGTATTTGTCCAAATTAGCTTTAAAAATATTCAGGTTGGCTGAGTGTGTAACAGTGGAGGGGAGGCTGTTGCATGTGAAGCTTACACGCACAGTATACGAATGTCTTCGACAGTTCAGTCTTGAAGTCGGAAGAAGCACTGTAAGTTCATGTTTTCGACAGGCACGGGGAGGCGAGCGTGTGAAAAGTGTGGACAAGGGATGGTTAGGGTTGTGCATAATGTTGTACACCAGTCTGAGGTCACCTCTTAGTCGACGACAGCGAAAGTCGAAAAGATTGAGATTCCTCAAACGTTCTTCATATGGTTTAGCAGCTAGTCCGGTTACAAGCTTTGTGGTTCGGTGGTAAATACGCTGCGGAAGATTGATGTCTTTCTGAATGTAAATGAGTTTTGAACTAATAGGTCACTAGATAAGTTAACCACGACTACGTTTCAATCAAATCTGTCCCCACACATGTAGTTTGGGTAAACGATATAGTCTTGAAACAAAATTCTATATTTGCATGCATTTAGCTCAAATATAATTAAACAAGCATACCCGGCGTAAAATGTTTACCATCAATAAATTGGAAAATATTCATTTGATAAGAAACGATCGAGCGGGAAGTGGTGGTGGTTTTTCTCTGTATTGTCATAATCGCCTCCAGTGCCATCCAATAGACAACACAGAACTCACGCTCGAGGGTACAATTTGGTGTTTTTAACAGTGACGTCTGGTGAAGTTTACATGATTGGTGTGGTCTACCGGTCTCCCTTATCCACGGAATCGTACAACGAAAGGCTGATCCAAGTACATCAGCGCTTGACTCCCACTTTGCAAGCAACAATACTTATTATGAGTGATTTTAACTTGCCTACCCTAGATCTGAGGAACGTTTGCGCCTTAAATATCTCTAGAATACCGATTTAGAGAAGTACTAGATTCAGTCCTTTTATACAACGATGTTCAGAAATGCACTCCGAGAAAAGGTTTCGTTATCGTTGGAAGAACAATCTGTCGAAGCGATCGGATTCCAGGCTCCGCTTGGTCTTAGTGACCATTCAGTGCGTCTTTGACTCTGTTCGCAGTACTCAATAATCGCTTGCTCTAAATGGAGAGGTTTACCCTGAGTAAATCGCTCGTGTAGATCCACCATTGGCAAACGGACCACATAAGCCCTGAATCGCAATGAAACGGACTTGTAGAATTCCCGAAACTGAAGATTGACGAGAACTCGCAGATCGTTCCTAAAACATCTGAACGTGGACTTCGTTTTGTTATCCACAGCAGAAGTGGATAGCGCTGAAGCAAGCAGGACAAAGTCAACAATACCTCTACTTCTTGGCAACATTTCCGTATGTTACGCAACAAAGTGACTTCACTTATTCGAGAGGATAAGAAAGCGGACCAATTGATGTTGCTGTCAAAAATGGGACGCAACCCTAGGTTGATATACAAAATCATGAACGCGAAAGCCAATGTCAAATCAGGTGTTTTGCCGTCCAGAATGGCGAAAAACTCACACAGACCGCGTTGGAAACCGCTATTGCTCTCCGGATTTATTACGCTGAAGTGTTCATGTCAAAGGTTTTATTGAAACGTTCTGAGTAATCAATCGAACCAGGAATCGAAACATTATGCGATATTTCGATAAATCCAATGATTGTTGCAAGTCATTTGCTCAAACTAAATGTATGAAAAAATCCCGAGCAGCGGATGGCATCACACCGGATGTGCTCAGGTTCTGTCACCGTCAGCTTTGTGAACCGCCATCCAGCCTGTTTAACTATTCGTTGCTTAAGGGAATGGTACCAAAAGATTGAAAGTCCAGCGTGAAAACACCTATCTTCAAAGGCGGCTGCCGATCTGACGCTGCAAATTATCGTACCGTCACACTTTTACCTGATATTGCTGAGGTCATGGAACGTATAGTCTCGAAAAGAATGGTTGCACACTTTGAATCGCATAATTCGTTTTCGCCAGCGCAGCATGGATTTTGATCTCACCGATCTTGTCTCAAAAATCTTCTCAGCGTTAGACGACTGGACGAAAGAGTTGGATAGAAGCTCTTGCATCCACGTTTGTTACCTAGACATTTCGAAAGCTTTTGACAGAATCAATCATCATTTGCTTATCTAAAAACTGATACGTTTAGGAATATGTGAACCACTCCTATCATGGTTGTGCGACTATCTGTCAGATCGCTACGCCCGAGTCAAAGTAAACGGAGTGCTATCCCAAATGATCAAAGCCACCAGCGGAGTCACACAAGGATTCGTGCTAGGTAAGCTCTTCTTTCTATTATACATAAACGATTTACTCCAAACACCTCATATAATTCGAAATGTTCTTTCACGTGGTTGATATGAAAATTTGGACGCAAATCAGTTCTGCATATGATTGTAAAACTGAAAATGGATATTGACATCTGTCAAATTGGGCGGCCATGAATGATATGATATTCAACACGCGCAAATGTACGATGCTCAACCTTGTCAAGATTGTTCTTTGGACATATCGATTAGGAACTGCAAATGTGACATGGAGTTCAATGGTAAAAGATCTTGGAGTATGGATTGGTGGGAATTGAGGAGCACGGTGCTCCGCTAGAATATATATCGACGGGCCAACAGATTGTTAGGTATATTTGGTAGAATATTTGGAAGATTCTCGCTAGTAACGTTACCAAGGGTAATGAACGTCTACCTTCGCCCTACGATAGAGTATGCGGTGGGGGTATGAGCTCCTCGACTGCAAAAAGATATTGCTCTATGATAAAAGCAATCATAGAGCAACAAATTTAGTGTTGGGTCTTCACTATGTTTCGTTCACCGACAGATTGTGACGTCTGTGTCTATATGACTTTTCCCAAAGGATGATACGATGCGATAATATTATTCTGACCTATAGAATTGTTTTCCGAAGGACATCCACTAAAACACTTGAATGATGTGTGTGATGAGATAGTGACATGCAGACATACCTTATCCCTTTACGTCCCAATTTCCCGTATTGATTTCCGGCGCTAATTTTTGGAATTCCTAACCTCAACATATGGTGTAATCTCTTTGCCTGGCGATGTTTAAAGCGAATTTTGACTTACACATGCTAATAAACATCATTCGTGACCCTTATATATGATATTCTTTATTCATTTTATACTATTATATTTTTCACATTTTCATTCATATCATAACCCTGTGGTGCTGTAAAGTATTAACTTTTAAACCATAAATCCTTGAATCCTTGAATCCATGAATCCTTGAAGGCTAGCACACTGTGCAATTGCAACTATTACTTAACACGGAATAAATCGGAGTTAAGTACTATCCTTAGAATCTTTACCAATAATAAATCATTCCAATATTTACCCATCATTACAACATTGGTTTTATTTCGAGCGAATTACGACGCATCCAGTGAATAAACCCCGTTCATTAAACCATAATGATTCTGTTAGTAATGAAGCAATCAATGACTCAGCAAGGGCGCAACAATGAGCTGACACCTTTAATCACATGCTTTGTGCATGTATTCGAATACATTTTTTTCACACGTTCAATTAGCATTTCGTTGCTACTGAGTCATCTGACAAAAGCAATCATTCCTGCTAAATCGGGTTTCTCGTAATATCATGTGATGAAGAGGTTTACAGAAACGAACAGTGAAAATCGAGCATTGAATTATGCATTTAGTGTTCAGAGATCACTGCGTTTTAATATTCCAATGTGTTCACGATGCGTGGAGAGCATTCTTTCTTTTCCGAAACTTGAGCGTACAACGTTTGTGTATACTTTTATGAACCCTTGCAAAAGTGGATATTGTTTCATCATTCAAGATGGACTACCGTTATGTTTGAACAATATAGCGCATCCAGGCCTTATATTCAGAAAGGCCATATCAAGCTTGTGTGCCTGCTCTGAGAATAAAAGCGATGTTACGCTGGTAGACCACATACAGAGACTTCACTCTCCAGATTAATGCATAAAGCGTCCAAACCACGTAGGCCCCAATGGACGTTTGGTTCCAATCTCCCGACACGGCCATAATTCAAGGTATTTGAATGTTTTTAATGGTCTAAAAAGCAAAAAGCTAAACAACAAACATAGGATGGTAAAAATTGAAATTTGAGTGTATAAACAATATAAGAACATAGATTAAACTGTATATAAGTGTTCTGGAAACGAATTATGCAATACAAATTCGTCTAATTTCGTTTTAAAGTCATGCAAGCTAGTGAAGTGAGCAACGATAGAATCTAAACTGTTCCAAGTTAAACAGACATGGACAGAATAAAAATACTTTCAACAGTTCAGGCGAAAATGGGGTACCGCCAGCACATTCTTGGGTCCGATAATTTCTCGTATTCCTTCGCGAGAATAAATCCTGAAAGGGTGGTTTGGGGTATAGAATGTTTTGTGAAGTAACATAAGGTCTCCTCTGATTCGTCGATAGGGAAAGTCGAACAGATTCAGTTGAGCTATCCTTTCTTTATAAGGCTTGTTTCGGATGCTGAGAACTAGTTCGGTGATAGATTCGCTGCATACGTTCCACATATTTCTTCAGCCACGGAGACCATGACTTCACACCGTATTTCATGACTGGTCTCGAAAATGTATTCCTGATCCTTGGAAATATCATGGTCGAAAATTTCCCAAATACTCGTTGGAGTAGATTTAAGAGGGGCGTTGTTTTTTTAAAGGCAGCGTTAGTTTGAAGTGAGGCTGTTAAACTAGACCATTTTGTTTCCGAGACATTGCGCATTATTGTAGGTGCATTTCTTAGGTTGTTTTTCTCAACAAGGGTGGGTTATGGGGAAGGAGGCTAGCGGAGTGCAGAATATCTCTCAGGCCGTATTCTCCACAGTATTACCTTTCAAAATACCACATTCCCACATAAATTGTGGTAGGATGTCTTATTCTGTCCATGCATGTTTTCGCTGCGAGCTTGTACCGTCACAAATTGTGTCGACGCCGAGTGAATTGAGTTTCAAACGAAATTTTTCAAAGTTTTTTTTATTAAATAATACTGTGTTTAGTTTACTAAAAATCCTAATTGCATGAAATCAATTTACTCAAACATACATTTCCCACTACCATTTTCCACACCCTGCTTCATATTAGAAATTAATTTTACTTCTCCTTTGTGTTGCCTGGATCAAACTAGGAAACTGCCATTTGTTCAAATTTGATACCCATAACTTACAGTTATAGAGAGCTATTTGCGTTTTCACCAAGACTCTGGCTTGTGGTTCCACGAAATTCATACTTTTTGTGAAATTTCGGCGCTGATTGATTCAATCATTTATTATCGTCTTCACTATTCAATCGACACCGAGTCTTATCAAAGAGTTCAGTCAGTCCAACGTCTGCGTCGTCGGACTAGTAAGCTCTGCATGAGTTTTACTCTTGTGTGTCACCATCAATCTTCGTTCATCATTTATGGACCAACGGATCTCAAAAATATCTCAAACACACCAATCAAACTATATATGTTTGGACCGCACGTCCTACATGTTCCAACGGAACAATCAGTTGCCTTCAACGAATACTTGAAGGCCAATGTTGGATAGGTTTTTTTACAAAGAAACATAAAGTGATTACAGGCCAAGTGCTCGAGAAGATTAAAAATTACCAATATTTGGTGGTGCTCACAACCCCTTCGCTTACATACCACAACTAGGTTTTGAGACAGTAAGATCAGGTTCAGTGAGAACTGAAATAGGGGTAGATTGTTGGCAAATATTTATCTGATTGCATGGCTCATTAAAAATAATCTGATCGTCTCGACATGATTAGGGTGAACAAACAGAAAGAGGTTGTGATGTGTAAGTTCAATTCAATTCAATTTTGATGGTCTAAAAAGCATATAGCTTTACAAAAAACCACAGAATAATATGACAACAACGAATAATATAACAAGGAAAAATGGGATTAGATTGCTTACTGAGCAGCTCAAGAATCAAGTAAATATCCAAAGGGCTGAAATTGTTTTCGATTGGTGGGATAACAAATGTAGGTGTATGGTGTTAAGATGTATAGTTTTCTTCGATGCACGGGTTTAGGGTCAAATAGGCATCAAGGCTTCTCTTGAAAGTTTGCTGGTTTGGTGAGTTTACAACATTATCTGGCAGATTGTTCCAAGTAAAACAAACTCGCACGGCAAAAAAATGTCGTCTGCAGTTTAGTCTCGAGTGAGGGACAGTTAGAGTAAATGTGTGAGCTCTTGTATTATGCGAGCTCCGTAGATTCAATAAGCATTGTAGAGGGTGATTTTCAGTATTCAAAATATTGTAAACCAGAATCAAATCCCCTCGGAGACGACGACGTGGATAATCAAATAAATTCAGCGTTTTGATTCGCTCATTGTAGGGTTTCCGGCTGAGTCCAGTGACAAGTTTGGTAGCTCGATGATATATTCGTTGCAAAGTCGCAACATCTTTTTTAAGCCATGGCGACCATGCTTGAACCGCATATTCCATCGTGGGCCTGATATACGTATTTATAATACAGGGAATTGTCTGTTTTGAGAACCTACCGAAAATTCTCTTTAGGAGTGACAATTTCTGTGATGTTTTGCGATAGACGTAGTTGCAGTGGCTCGACATCCCTAGGGTGTTGCTTATTAACACACCCAAGTCCCTTTGTTCCATGGTCCACGAGAGGCTGTGTGTTCCAAGAAAATACTGGTACTCCACATATTTGCCAATGTTTAACATGTGACACTTTTGGAAATTGAAAAATATGCGATTTTTTAGGGACCAAGCCTGGAGGTTGTCCAGATCCTTCTGGAGCAGTTCGCAGTCTTCCGACTTACTTATCTTCGACCACACTTTTATATCGTCCGCGAACAGTACGATCTTGCATTTGATGAGAGCTGGTATGTCATTAGCATAAAGCGCGAAGAGGATTGGTCCGAGGACGGATCCCTGAGGCACTCCACTTGTCACGGCTACCGACTTCGATAGAGCACCGTCCACAGAGACTTGAATAAGCCGATCAGTCAGGTAATTTTCTAACCATGCTAACAGACTGCCAGTGATACTACAATGTTCCAGCTTCTGCAAGAGAATACTGTGGTTTACACGGTCAAATGCCTTCGACATATCGAGGTAACATACATGGATAGCATCCCCAGCATCTACTGCTCGAGTCCAGTCGTCAAGGGTAAGGGGAAGGTTAGTTAGGCAGGAGTATCCCCTTCTAAAACCGTGTTGTGCTCCCGAAAATAGCTTATTTTCCTCAAGGTATTTGCTCAGTTTGTTTGCCACGATCCTTTCGAGTACCTTGGATACGGCGGACAACAAAGTAACAGGTCTGTAATTTGCGGGCTCCGAACGCACCCCGCCTTTGAAAATCGGGGAGATTATACCGGATTTCCATTCAGTCGGTATGACACTTTGCGACAACGATTCGCAGAATAACTGAGTTAGAGGTCCGCATAGAGATTGTGCACAATGCTTGAGTATATTCGGGGTAATTTTATCACAACCAGGGGATTTTCTGGGATTGAACGATAGTAGTGTTCCCAGCACCTCTTCTTTGTTGATGGTTATTGTGTCCAATGGTAGAGGATGCGTTATTTGTGGATCCATTTGTATATCCACGCTTTCCTTTGGACAAAATACTGTTGCATAATAATTTACCAAAGCATCCGCGGTGTCAGCTGCATTTGTGGCCATTCCAGTGGGCGTCCGCAAGGCCGCAACTCCTGGTTTCACTGAACACTGCTTGTTCACAATCTGGTAAAGAAGCTTGGGATTCCGTTCCATTTTAGACATTATGACAGCTTGATACTGTATTTTGTCTTCAGCAATAAGTTTAATGACCTGGTTTCTTAGTTTTCTAAAGGTCTCCCATGTGACATCGGTGGTTAACCGGCGATGGTTTCTCCAAGCCATATTTCGCAGTTTAATCCATTTCCGAGTGCGACTGCGGATTTTAAATTCGAATGCGTTTCCACACTCTTTTGGTACGAATGCTGAGTTTGAGTTGATTTCCCGGTTTAGCTTGGTCAAAATGCTACACCAATGCTCTTTTACTCCTGCCAATCGTTAATCAAACTTAGGGCGTTTGATAATTTTGATAGGCATACCTTTCTGATGAATTTTGTTCTATCGTTTTTTCGCTCTGCTCGACATAGGTAGTCAAAATTCATATCCAAATGGTCGCTCGAACCTAGCGGACAATCGTATGTAATGCTTTCGACGGAGTCCTCTTCAGTTGTCAAGATAAGATCGAGCATTGAAGGCATATCTCTCCCTCTGTATCTTGTATTGCTTTCAACGTGATTATACAAGGGAATTTCGTCAAACAGCTGCTGGAAGATGGCAGCAGTGGAGGTCTGAGAAATTTTGTTCGTCTTCAACAAGTTAGGCAGATTAAAGTCTCCCATGATCAAGATTCTGGTATGATATCTCGAGGCAATTAAGCGTAGCTTGTCGAGTAGATTCGTATTATACACTTCCGGGGCTGTTGGTGGACGATAAATTACGCCGATTGTGCAATCATCGCCTGTAGTCGTTGTTAACAAACACCATAGCGTGTCCTGAAGCACCAAGTCGGAATCCGTCAGTTCTTTGCACTTGAGTCTCTGATCATAATAGAGTACCACACCTCCTCCACGTGACGCACGGTCTCGGCAGAGCAGTGACATGCCAGCGATCTCTAACTCACAATCGTGGATTTCCGGGCTCAGCCAAGTTTCGGTAATGGCAATTAGCTGAGGTCGTTTAGTCTCAAACCGAGCGACAAGTTCGGCAAATTTGTTAATCAAGCATTGGGCATTGGTATAGAGGCATCCAAGAACAGTTTTGGTAAGCAAAGATGGATGGTGTCGTGTGATGGCATAATCTGAGACAACCGTCATTGTCACGCCGACTCTGGAAGAGTAGGCACTGTTCTGTTTTTTGAAAAGTTAAGTAGCAAATCGGTCGTTTCAGGTTGAGAGGCGCAAATCGAGTCCTCTTTTTGGCCAAAAAAGATTTCTTTATCTGGCTTCAGTCCACTCTCGGGAGTCATTTGGGATGGCTTTGCGTTCGATTGCTGATTTTGTGTCCCAGCTGAAGATTCGTTTCTTGGTTCAGTTGATAGGGCTTCATCAATCCTGACAGTATTTAATGCAGAATGGGCTGCATTTATATCAGTGTTTATGTGATCGCTAAGGATTACACCTTTTGGGATTTTGTGTTTCCAGCTTTTCCAGTTGGAACGTACAGTATCAACCATAGTACTCATTAGGAAGTTCATTTTTAATGGACGTGGCCCATTACCTTTGTATTTTGCTGAGGAAGGCAGTCTAAAAGTATCCACGACAACGGCCTTTTCGACGAAAATGGTATCAGCCAGAAAACTCCATTGCCTGTAGTCATGCTCAGCTCGCTCGTTAGCCTCAGGATTGCCTGCCAGTTCTGGAACGCCGAGGATGATGAGATTGCGATTAGATGTCTTTCTTTAGTCGTATGTATTGTTCCTCCTTTCGGACAATGGAATATCAACAT
>JACCGJ010023752.1:0-12856 GCA_013407085.1 Atriophallophorus winterbourni | reverse complement strand
GCTATATATATCCAATATAGTTAGTGGCGAAAGTGTTGCGTCGCTAGAGCTAGCTTTCTCAGGTACAGGAAACTGTTTTTTGCAATTTAATCCATCATGTGCTGTAGTTAGGCTTCAACAGCGAGTTGCAATGAGTTGCTTTTATTTTTTTGCTGTCCGTTGAAGTGTGATTCAGCGTAATTCGACTGGATTTAATGCTTCGGAAGCCGTGTTTGCCTTCGTTGTATTGACAAAATTCTTAGGTTATATTCTGAAATAATCGTTTGAATGTTTGTATCTACCCATGAAATATTGAGCTATGTTTTACGCTAAGGTAAGTTTTGGGTATAAGATAGGCAAATCTGTAACTTGTAGAACTGCCTGCAGTCGTGTTCCGTCAGACATGCCGGAGCGACGCAGGATAGCCTTCTATAGATTGCCATAAGAAGCATCGAATTGTTGATATTCATGAAAGTCCAAGAACTCGGTAGGCACTACCATGCTAAAAAGGATATCAACATAATGAATTTTATGGTATGAGATTTAATTTTGAAATTTTAGAAACAAGCTTTAACTGAGAGGAACTAAACCTTAAGGTTTGAAGAACTAAAATAAAGCAGATTTTAAAAATAAAAATGACCAGTTACCTAGTGTAAGGTAAAAATAGCTCGAACAAAAATGTTGTTTAGCAGGCGTATCAATTCTGTTATGAACAGGATGCGAAGCGCTGAAATCTTATGCTTATATTAATAGTATAGCATGATATGGACAATTAATACAGACTTAAGTATACCTTTATAGGCATCGCGTTGCCGTACCACTAACAAGCTGATGTTCGTCACCACGTGGGTTTTGCATACGATCACGAAACGTTTGCTAGCGTTTGTGTTTTTTCGTGTAGAAAAACTGCACCCGGGTTCATGATGGATGCCATTCGTGAATAAATCTTGAAAAATTACCCTCAATCCCTTTTCAAACTCGTTGGGCATCCACTGATTATTACGACCGTGCTGCTTCTGTTCATATGGATAAGTTCACCCTAGTGTAGCGGACGGATTGGCTGAACGGTTAACGCATCGGCTTAACATCAAGACGTTCCCGGATCAAATCCGGATCCAGTCATTGATATGCACTGGTGACGAGCGAAACTCGAGTCCAGTGCATCCTTTGGAGTGGTTTTCCTTTGAAATATGAAGCAACAAGATACTGAAGAGTAGTATATCAATCAAAATTATTTATGCAAAAACCTAATTAAACAACTATAATTTGTCTGTCGAATATATTTTTCATCGCATCACTCGTTCGATATAAATTGTAGCAATGTAGTTTACCGGAAGAAAAAGCGAATTAAAATCTGTATTCCAAAAATGTGTATGTTGTGGTTCGTCACCAAATACGTTTGTCAGATGTTCACGCACTTTTCGCGATTCAATGCAAATGCATAATACAAAATTTTCATGCATAAAAATTTTCGTTGGGAACTATTAGGGATTATTCCGAAGGAAAATAATTTTGCAAGCAAATTGTTTCCAATAAATTTCAATTTTGTTACACCAAATTATGGAATTTATAACTGCCTCAATCTAAATTGAATAAAAAGTTCTGTATCACTGTTAGTAATTTCATTCTGTATTTGATCTACAAAAATTGAAATTTTTATGGTATTTTTGCCCAATCCTGCAACAGATAATCAGTTGAGACAGGAATTTTTTCTACTTTTTCTGCGCTCCGAATGTTCATAAGTTGGGATTCTGAAATTATAACCAGAAATGCCTTAATGTATTCAAACATCTAGCCTAATAATTTGGTTTCTTACCAGTTTATAAATAGATTCTCCAATTGAGACAGCATTCCATGTGGGGCAAGATGCCTTTCCAGATTTTTTGTCTGGTATTAATTGTCATCGTTCTCTGATGAATCTTTGTGAATTTTTCAGCATATTCTTTGTTTATACAGTGACCATTTCGCTTGTGTCTTTCTATAAGGGTTGCGAGAGCATATTACACTATTTTATGGGTTCGGGGCATAAAACGCTTGTGCACTACAATTCTAGAACGTTGTTTTTGATTCAAGCATTGCCAATTTCGGATTTTATTGTTTTCTGATAGGTTGTTGATTGTATTTATCTAATTACGTATTCACTCAAAAGTGTACATTTTATGGTTGATATACTTTTATGATCAATATACGCATTTTTCAATTTCCTTGTTGCAAAATGCATAAGGAAACTGTTTGAACTTAAATTTTAAGCGTTTGGCTGGCTGGGAACGGTTGAGAACATTCAGAGTATCAGCATAATCGGCAGCTTTTTCGTTACCATGAAGCGTAAATTATCTTAACCCGAACCAGTTCATAATCACATTCAAATTACAATGAAAATAATCATGAGAAGATTTCAATGAAATTGTGCAAAATAAAATTTCCATTATAGTTTGAATTTAGACAATCATTCTGCTAAACTCGGCTAAATATTCAACTTACTAAATAAGCATTTTACACATTGTGTCCAAAGACATTCAGCATTAAATAATTCGCCGCTTATTCCTGTTTTTATTCAAAAATTGATTCTAATAATGGGTTGCAGTCATGGTGTTACCGTTTTTGTCTACAGTATTCTCCAATCACGTATTGGGGATTACTTGTAAGCACTCTGTAACTGGTGAACCCTAGTAGAACATACGCCATCAACATGATTTCTACATTCGATAAATACCTTTACAAAGCTTGTCAGTTGCTTTTACGCCGGATCTATATTATTCATGTCCTCCTCAACGCATCAGCATAGAATGTACTCCTTGCGCCATTTCTCTGTCAATCGGCTCGATATTAAACCAAAAACAACAATGCTCGTCATATTTAATTGGTGTTAGCTTACACTGTATCTGATGAGAAGACCTGACAAGGAAATCTGATCGGTTGAACGACCACAGCAGATGTTGCTGGCTCCTTCTCGACTGGTCGGGCATATGACGCTACTCAAATGTGCCAGTCTGGAGAAACATTCATGAAGGCTTAATTGCGATCGGTCAAACGGTGGACGGTAGCTCAGGCCGTAAGGCGTGAGACTACAATAGGGAAGGTCCTTGGTTCGAACCAGACCCGAGACAGGATATGCACTGATGATGAGCTAAAATAAGAGCGAAACTTGAGTCCAGTGCTTCCAATGTGGACCGTCGTGATAAACTTTGCGAATATTTCGAAGGACTTGGTACTGGTGAGTAGTCACCACAAACCTGTTTTGCCGTTGCTCTATTTAAGTTTTCGGATGACATTAGCAATACAATGTGACTTCCCGTAAACTTTTAATTTCTCCATGTGTTTCGTTCTGATGCGTTGTCAAGGGGCAACAGATCCCCAGCAGTCCTCTGAGTAATCCATTTAGAAATACTTGAAGCTTTTGGATGATCATCGCTGTGAAACTTTGTGTTTGCGGGAAGCACATCAGCATAGGTTTGACCAGGATGTTGGATGCCTTCGTATCAAAGGGTCAAGATGTCGAACTTTCAAATTGTTTTCATCTGAAAAAATGTTATTAAATGTGCATAATATAACAGGATCATACTTACGAAAACTCCCTTCAAAAGCGCCTAGGTCACCACATCAGAACGTAAAAAAGTTTAGTTTCTCAAGATTTAAAATTTTCGGTCGTAACTTATTCTACTCTCCGTTTAGCCAATTAGTATATTTCAACTCTTTCATTTATTTTGTTACATCACAAAAATCAAGTTATTATAAGACTTCACATTGAAACATTCATTGATGTTATCTTTCAGTCTTTTCAATCGTTAGTCGACAAAATCTTCACGTACAAATGGCATCAAGGCTTTCAGAAAGGGTTTACTCAAACGTCGAACACAAAGCCAGACAAGAGGCAAGTAGTGAGAATACTGCTTCCCCACTCACCTCCCCGCAAATAGTTGTTGCAGAGCTGATGAAAATGGTTCCCGTTTCAAGGTGAGTGGTTCATATTCTAAATTCATTCGCACACAATAGAGATTCCACGGTTCTTAATAATTCCCACGGACAATCTCCGAAACTTGGAAGTGGGGATCGCCTCAGCCCTCAACGGTCTGAGCAGCCTGATCCGAGTTACAGCACGAGCACAGGGGTGCAATCAGATTTGGAAAAATCCGAGGTTACTAGTACATCGGTAGAGAAACCAGAAGACCATTCGGTAGATCATCAAGCGATCCAAGTTCAACTGATCGAAGCGCAGAAGCAGACGGAACGGTTCAGGAATGATTTTTTCAAGGTAACTGGTCAAAGCTTTGGCGTTTGCCTCTTAGATTCTTTAATTTCACAGCTATTTAGCATGTACATTAGTTGAGTGAATAAGTTTTTACTGTAATTTTGTTTTGCTTGAAAGCTACAAATGCTTTCATCCGGTTTGGAAAGAACAGATTCTGCTACCCAAAGATCACACTTGCAATCTGCAGCTATTACTGATCTAACGAGTACTGCCACAACTCTGAGCGCTGTTGGAGAATCTGAATGTTTAGTCGTTTGAAACGTTACGAAGTACAAGATTGTTGTGCATTTACAATCATCCATGATCGACACATCAACCGAAAGGCAGCATCAACATTAACATTAATCACGATTCCTAGGATCTCGAATTAACACAAGTTAATACCGGAATTTCGACAAATGATCGCTTGCTCGGAGATTGTGATTATCCCATGGTTTGACCAATATTTATATATAATTAATGATTATCAGCAATTTAGTCGGTAGCAAGTACTGCTAATGTGTTTGTGTTTAAATGAGGCCAAATTAACCGAATGTTAGGATAAATTGTAGTTTTCGTTTTTTTCAATCGCATAATAATGAGACCGAAGTGATCGCATGCATTGCTTCAATGGTACTTCCACTGATCCCTCAGTTTGATATATCAATCAGTGTGTGCGGAGACCGCTTTACGCGGGAGATTTTCTACAATAGATAATCCGCTTCATTGTTTCAGCTAAACCAGGAACGTCAAAGAGAACAGCTAGAATTATCCCGATTAATAGAGGAACTGCGTACGCAACTGGACACGGTGACACGTCAAGCTAGAACTCAAAGTATTGGAAGTTTGGAAGATGGAAGGTCTCGGCACATGCGGAAGAGAATCTGCCAACTTACAGAGGAAAACGTAAGCCAAGCAAAGGTTGGTAGAATTTTAAGAAACTTGAATTTATAAAAAATACATTTTTCGTTCGTGACACACACGTATTGTATCAATACGACCAGTGTCATTGTTTACCGCACATCACACCTTAAACAAAGTATATGCACTAATGATGAGTCGAAATAAACGCGAGCCTTCAGACTAGTGCTTCAAATGTGAACCATAGTGATCAACTATGTGAATATTTCAAAGGACTTGGTACTGATGAGTAGTCACAAACATAAAGTGCATTTATTCGATCTTGTCTAATTAGCCGAAGAAATGCGTAGGAACACGTAGGCGTAAAACCTAATAGAATAGAAATATAATCATAAGATGAATCACTTGTATACCACAGAAGGCCTAATATTCTGTTTTGTGGTGCACAAGTCAACTGAACATTTGCTTAAAAGCCATACACGCTGAATGGCAGTGTGTATGAAGGTATCTACCTGTCAACATTAATCATCGTATGCCTACAGCCCTCCTTATTTCAACCACACCTTCATGGAATGGCTTCAGATATTCTTACAACTACGCCTTGTCTCTTTCACGTCGGACATACATTTTCTTAGCTGACGACTTCCAATCCAACGGTAAGGCAATTGGTGAAAATTAAATTGCGGAAACATGTAATTCATTTTTAAATTATTATTGGAAAACCGATCATTCGAATATTAGATATAATTATACATATCTGAGGACATTTTATGCAGATTCGGAATACTTAGATCGCAATTTTATATCTTCGATATATTTTAAAGTGTCCCCATCAAGCTGATAATGTTCTGAGCAGGTCAAATGATGGCCAGTTTCTTCACATATTGAGCACTGCAAATCAAATACGGTTTCGTGAGACAGGTGTACATTCGATATTCGTTTCATTTCGTAAACATTGAGCGTATAAATTTGTCGACCATTTTGAACAACCTAGGAAACTTGGCGTCAGAAATACTGGATAACGAAGAATGTGCATGCCAGGAGCCTGCACGCGTGGTCCTGTGTGATCAAGCGGAACTGCTTCAACAGACTTGAGGAAAGTCGAACGCGGCTGACTGGCGCCTCAAAACCAGCATGCTTCGGGCAGGTGGAGCTCTTAAGTCCATGAAGGCGGTCCACTTGGGGAAGGATAAACCCTTATCTCAAACCTCCACTGCCTTGTGGCTACATCCAATCATGGAAAAGGCTTCAGGAGACAATCTCGATGAAAAATCCGGAACCGATGTCCCGTTAGGCAGTCCTAAGTTTTATTCACTTCGTCCTGCCAACTCCTGAGACGGCATCGTTGTCTAAATGCATCAGCCTAGTTGATACTTTGGTTCCAGGGGTACCGTGGAGAGAAAGCGCTTGCTGCAAGGGCAACAGCTAGTTCTTCATATTGAACAGCCCTGGCGTACATCTCAATGCACCAATGGAGAGGGCACTCCATTCCGCTTCTATGGATAATAACACGGGAAGCAGCAGATACCAGTTAAAAGCTATGGCTCGACTGGCGTAGAGCTCAACGCCCGGGCTTCTTCTGACGGTGGGAGAGATTTGCAGGTCTCCTCGGTCGGCTACCACCCGCCTCAAGCTTGGCCGTCCCCAGTCAATAAGGTTCCGTCTCGCCACGGTCTGCTATTTGTATTGAGTACATGGGGATTAAGATTCAATCGAAAACAGACTTTAGTTTTCCGCATCAGCGTAATGAATTACTAAACAATAAAGGTCAGTTCTGAAACTGGGTACTTGGATTTCATGACGACGTCTCGAATATCAGAGACTTAAGAAAATCAGCTGTGATTAAAAATGAACTAAAAAAGGCTGAAGGTCGACGTGGCTGCCCTGCAAGTGACGCGATTACCAGACAATGGTATGCTAACAAAAAGAGATTACACATTTATTTGGAGAGGAAGGGGTTCGGATGAGCTTCGAAATCATGGAGTGGGTTTTGCAGTGCGAAACAAAAAAAGTGCCACAGAAATAGGACAATCGAGCGCTCATCGAATGGGAAGGCCCTGGTGACGACGGAATTCACACCTGAGCTCATCAAATGCTGTAGAACAGCATTATTACAGCCACTTCACCATTTGCTTCCAGAAGAAGTGTGTCCTAGAAGAGATGCCAGACACAAAGATCTTCACGCAATTTAAAATTATGAGGGATAGAGGTGACTACAACATTTACAGAGGAATCTCCCTTCTTAATGTTGTAGGCAAATTGTTCGCTATAGTCTTACAGATCCGGCTACAAGATTTGGCTGAGTTTACTTCAATTCTCAATGTGGCTTCCGCAGGGGATGATCAACTGTTGACATGATCTTCTCCCCGAGACAACATCAAGAATGGTTTCGGGAACAGCAAATGACATTATACGCTCTTTTTATTGCTTTAACGAAGGCCTTCGACTACGTCAGCATGAAGGGTATTTCCAAAATGCTTGATCTGATAGGCTGCCCCACAAGACTACTGGAACTTGTTATTTCGTTCTAATCAGACATGAAGTACTCAGTCCATTTTACCGGTTTCCGTTCAGAAGCCTTTGAAATTCGCAGAGGCGTCAAACAAGAGTGTGTTCTTGCTCCCACACTGTACGGCATTTTCTTTGCTCTGCTTCTGAAGCACGCTTTTAGGATGAGAGCAGAAGGCATTTACCTACGCACACGAATTTATGGCAAGATTTTCAACCTGAACCGGTTGAGAGCACAAACCAAGGCACGAAATGTGCTAATCCGTGACCTACTGTTTACGACTATGCAGCCATATTTACTCACACCCAAAACACATCTGGTCGCTAATGGACTGTTTTTCGTTGAAATGCAGAGACTTTGGGCTAACAATCAGCATGAGCAAGACCAAAGTCCTTGGTTAAGGGATTCTATCGCCTCCATCATCACTGTGGGAAACTGTCAGCTTGAACCAGTACATAATTTCACATAACTTGATTTAACCATTGCGGATAACCACTCGCTGTACATGGAGATTGATAAGCGGATTGGCAGAGCAGCTGTCATTTTGTCCCAATTAAGCTCTAGTGTTTCGGGTAACCGCAAGTTGAGGGTCAAGACAAAGATGATGGTACACAGCGCGTGTTTACTAAATGCTTTACTGTATGGCAGTAAAACCTGGACCACCCGTGCAAGACACGAACGGAAGATGAATGCTTTCTACCTATGAAGCATCCGTCGTATCTTGAACATATCGTGAATGGACAGTGACTAATGCTGAAGTGCTTTCAAAAGCTGATCGACAGAGCATATTCACACTACTACGACTGCGCCGCCTGCGGAATGGAAAATGGTCGTATTCCGAAAGATCTACTCTATGGTGAGTCGCAATCAGAAAGTCGACCATTGGGGAGACCCCACTTGCAGAACAAAGACGTTTGCGAAAGAGATGAAAGCTCTTGGCATTTATTAAGCAAGTTAGGAAGAACTTGCTCTTGACTGCTCACATTGGAGGCATTGTGGAAAGCGTCGTCTGCAAGCTGGAGCGGAGTAGATAGAATAAGAAGAAATTGGCTTTATTCATATAAACGAATTTTCAGCAGTTACAAAAATTTCACCAAATAATTTAAAACTAATTGACCGACAGTTCTCGATATCAATGTGTCGACTGAACGATGTTTCTTTTCCGTCTTGATTGATAATTTCCACATGTGATCCAGTTTATTAACTAATAGTGTAACCAAAAGTTTTGAGACCAAAGCGTCACAACAATTCCCGGTTTCTCGTAATTCGCTAAAAATTACGCGTCGAAAAATGGACTCAGTTGATACGGAAAAATGATGCATTTTGCCCACAGCTAGCGTTGACATTTAACGAAAATGTTGGAAAAACCTGTGAAGAAATTAATTTTTATGCACGGCTGATTTGAAGGCCTCGCTCTTACCTGCTGGACGCAGATCACGCCGACGGCGTGCAACCGACGCCGATCGACCGAGTTCTGCCTATCGTTGCGAGCACTGCGGTAGAGAGCGTACATTCAGAATCGGACTGTTTCGTTATTCGAAAAGCTGTGCAACATGAAAAAAATCATGCGATTGTGATATACATCCATGGTCGACATTGACTGAAGGAGGCCAACAACAACATATGAGAACTGATCACGATATTGCTGCTCATACTGACAAAAGGGGGCGATATCGAAGCTGAAATCACAGCACGGATTGCAAGAGCACGCCATGCTTTCACTTGGCTACGGCATCTGTGGCGCCGACGCGATGTTGGATTACGCTTGAAGGGCAGAGTGTACCAGGCCACCGTACGAGCAGTTCTACTGTATGGCTGTGAGACGTGGACGCTGCGACAAGCCGATAGTCAACGATTATCGACGTTTGATCATCGCTGCCTGCGGAGTATAGCTCGTTTAAGCTGGCAACAGAAAGTCAAAAATGATGACGTCAGGAGGGCAGTCCTCGGTGATCGCTCTGTGCCACTCTCCGATAATATATCCATGTGCCAGCTGAGATGGCTGGGGCACGTTCTCCGTATGGATGAGCGACGCCTTCCTCGCCTAGCTCTTTTTGCTCTCGCTGGACCTGATTGGAAACGCCGACGTGGCGGACAAAGGAATACCTGGCGGAAGACCCTCAAGCGTCTAACAGCCCCACTAGCCATCGTGGGAACATCGCGCTTACCCGGGTGGGGTCCGAAGGACCGTGAAGATGTGGCTGATAACACTCAGTGCGATGGCAAAAAAAGGAACCAGTGGCGAGAATCCTGCCGTGCTTGTGTTCCCGTTTATCAATGACCTTCCCCCTCCCTTTTTCCAAAAAAGACAAAAAAAGATCAAAAACGGCATGTGTAAACAGACAGACAAAAAAATCCCCCCTCTTTTTTTCTTTTTTCTTTCATCATGTACCTTCTTCATGGTATACTTGTTGGCACATCGTCTGTAAAGACTTGTGTGATAATAATATTAATAATACTGACAAAATATTACTCTGCTTTATACCGTCATAGGAAATAATTCATAGTTCGTATATGTAACTATTTGCATGTATATGCGTTGCCTTTCTAACCGCCATTCTTTCATCTTAATTTGTAAATCATGCCGAGAGTTTGAGACAAACATTCGCGATGAGTATAAAATAAACCAATGCCAACACACGCGCATTATCTAACTATCCTGTTACATTATTTCTGGCTCTCCTAGTTAATCGAAGATTTGAATGTTCGTCTGAAACAGTCCGAACTCAACAGTGAACGATCACGTGGTCTCCAACCGCGCCTTCAAGATTTGGTTCATCGACTAAAACAAACAAATGGAATTCCTAAATCGTGTGAGAATACGAATGATCCAATCAGCTTGGTAATCTACTTGGACACACTTATTCAAGTATGTTTAACCTCAGTTGAGGTCTGTGATATTAAACACTTTGTGAGATGCAAATGGGTGTCACAATCAAAACTGTACTTGCCTGTCTGCCTGTCTGTCCTTAGCAACTCACAGCGAGGTTGGGTGAAACGTCGATTTTTAGTCCAGCTCCCTTTTTCGTATCCTTGGTCTAATGAAGCTTCTGTGTTTGGGGGCATAACGTTGCCGACAATGTTGCTTTAGCCCATTTCACGCAAGCTATCTTGGCAAATTTGGTGTCAAGCATTAAGCAATTGCTCAACCATAATCCTTTTGATGCGATGAGTTGGTTCTAATAATGATAATCAGTTTCAACAATCGATTGCAATATGTTTGAGACTGATCCTGTATTCATAATGCAAAGTTTAGCGACCTGACGAAGTTTCTGTGTCTGGGTTCACCGATATCTCCGGTACTTGCGAACATGTATATGGAGCATTTGGAGCGCAAAGCCCTTAACATTGAATAGTTCAAGCTAAAATTATGGTGGCACTATGTTGATGACCCATTTGTTATCATCAAACGAGATCAGTAAGAGGCCTTCTTCTGATATTTAAATGAAATAGACCCATGTATTACTGTCACAAAGGAAGTGCAATCCTGCACAAGCACCCTTCCATTTTAGGACTGTAGGCGAAAAAATAAAATCTTCTGTCTATCGGAAACCTATCGATACAGATGCTATACTACGATACACTTCCGCTCATCCTAGACAGG
The DNA here is from genome assembly GCA_013407085.1 of Atriophallophorus winterbourni. NCBI lineage: Eukaryota > Metazoa > Platyhelminthes > Trematoda > Plagiorchiida > Microphallidae > Atriophallophorus > Atriophallophorus winterbourni. The sequence continues at coordinate 1,675 of JACCGJ010023752.1, read as the reverse complement.
TCTTCAGTTCCATAACTTGCTCAATTTTCCATAAGATAGAATACCTGTGCAGCGACGAAAGAGAACGAAAACAGGCACACCATGAAACGAGCCAAAGGCTCATAGACTACGGTTATTCGAAATTATTGTAAGACCCTAATTGATGAAGGTAAAATGCCCGTCCGAAAATTGGAGAAAAATGGGCAGGATAAAGTTAGTATACCGTATGTAAAATAGACATCTGAAGCGACAGGTAGAATCATGAACCAGGCGGCTATACGCGTAACTTAGAAGAAAGGGAAAACTATCCGTTCGGTTCTGATGCACCTCAAGGATAAGACACCTTTATCTAGCGTTACGAACAGCATCTATAGAATCAACTGTAAGGACTGTTCGGGTGTCTACATAGGGCAGACTTCCAGGGAAATTCACACTAGAATCGAAGAACACCGAAAGCGTGTCCGGAGACAGCCCGGGTATATCAATCCCTTATTCGTGATTCCGCTTTGGCGGAGCATGTTTTAAATACGGACCACAGCGTCGATCTAGACAATGTGGAAATATTGAGACGCGTTATTAAACCGTATAGAGAACGCCTACATTCGGAAGCGGTCGAAATTACCAAGGCAGGTTGACTGGCGGTCAACAAGGTGGATGGGGCAGAAATCTCCACAATCTGGCGCTCGGCAGTGATGCGAAAGTAAATAGTTTTATTCACCTTATACCATCTAGTTAATTCGATTTTTGTTTTTCTTCAAAATAGCCCCGTTAGTGATGTGGGCCGCTGTGTCAACTGACCTTGACCGTGTTCACTGGTATCAGATTGACGTGGATACACACCAAGAGTTAAATCGACCACTGATTCAGGTCATTCCCACGAGATGTGACACACGGTAGGCGTACTATAGGCTGTTTAGCAGTAAGGTCAAATTAGTGGTGGTGGGTTGACTATACTTAATCATGTTCCCTGTCCTGACTATCACCCTTGGTGACAAAGCTTTTGTGTCAGAAGTGAAATGTTACCTAAAAATGCTCTAACCGATTGCACTCAAATTTCTTTGCATTATGAATACACGATCGGTACCAAACATATTCCAATCGATTGCTGGGACAGACATGTTTCACAATCAATGTTGTGGTTGTCAAGATTCCAAGGTTCCAAGGTTGTCACGGCCGGGGCGGTTTTGGGGATAAGATCCCAATTCCAAAAATGCTCCAATGGCCCGCGTCTCATATAGCCTCTGACAACCAAGTCCAGCTCCTGGCCTGCACGCGTGGTCCTGTGTGACCCGGCGGAACTGCTTCTACTGACGGGAGAAAGGGCGAAGGCGACTGACTGGCGCCTCAAAACCAGCATGCTTCGGGCAGGTGGAGCTCGTTAGTCCATGAAGGCGGACCACCTAGGGGAAGGAAAACCCTTATCTCAAACCTCCACTGCCTTGTGGCTACATCCATTCATGGAAAAGGCTTCAGGAGTCAACCTCGAGGAAAAATCCGGAGCCGGAGTCCCGTTAGGCAGTCCGAAGTTTATTCAACTTCGTCATGCCAGCTCCTGCGACGGCATCGTTGTCCAAACTTATCAGCCTAGCTGTTCCTTTGGTTCCAGTGGTGCCGTGGAGAGGGAGCACTTGCTGCATGGGCAACAGCTAGTTCTCCATATTGAAATGCCCTGGCGTACATCACAACACACCAATGG
>JACCGJ010023751.1:0-20771 GCA_013407085.1 Atriophallophorus winterbourni | reverse complement strand
CCAGGCTATGACAACCTTTGGAACCACGTTATCACACAACCCTCAATGTCAAGTAGAGACTTTCAATAGAATCTTTCGGAAAAACGTCTCTGGCTCTTTATCATGAATGCTTACATTGAAGTGGGAAACCTTATTGTTCGATGCTCTTCGTTTACTCAGATGCAGTGTCAAAATTACAAGCGAAGTTAATGCAAGCTTAAAATGGTCCAAAAACAACCGGTTCTTGGTTATTGATGCAGTTGACATTTTGTCCTACCTTGCCAAAGCGCAAGTCAGCATTGTCATCGATAATATACCAATATCTTTTGTCATATCTGTCTAGGCCTGGGCCACCTGAAGTATCTTAGCCCACGTGCAGTCTCTGACTGTGCGGCACTTTGCCTGGATCAGGCTTGTGCTTTCATACATATATATACATATAAACTCAGAGGTAAAAACTGCACAATGGAATTCACAATCTAAACCTCTAAACACAGTTGAATTCAACATAAAGTGTCTTCAAAAACAAATTCTAAATAATTCAAGAACATGGATCTTTTACGGATTTTACATGTTCGCATGCTTAGCCCAAAAGCTAATCAATCAGTGCCTAGTTCAGGCAAAGTGCTGCAGAATTAGGGACTACGTGGGCGTTAAGATACTGTCAGGTTGCCCAGGCCTTGACAAATATAGGAAATTATTATTATATATTATATTTGTACAATCTGATACAGATATAGTGCCGTTCAACATAAACAATGAGATGTAAAAAGCGAGAAGGGGGTACAAAGCGTTGTCATCGGCATCCTTGAACGTAGGCATGATACTACCCGGTTGTCTACACCGAAGTAGGAAATAAAACCTCAAATGGTAGCGAAAATCCAATGAGTTTCCGCAAGCAGTAAATTGCCGGTGGCGAATCAATTTCATCATCAGAGACAGTATTACATCCGGAGCATGTAGCAAAGGCTTAACTGCCACATAACCATCAAAAAGTAAAAGGTGGGGAAGGGTGGATTTTAAATATCTACTAATTTTATAGAAGAGTACGCACAAGCAAACTTGGATGAAGTGCCTACACCTCGAACGGAACAAACATCCAATCAAGGTTCGTGAACGGATTAAGCAGGGTTAGCTGCGCAGAAAGAAGTACTACATGATTGCACATCCATGAGTATTCAGCATTCGGTGGGGCAGATGCTGTTCGTTTGCATTATACTTAAGGACGCAGTCATACACCTACTGGTTTAAAAGCAATATTACATATTTTGTTTACAAAAAGGTTCTAAATTTTGATCTCTTTCAAGACGATCGTCTTCGTGGAGTACGAAAACAAGACTGATCCAGGCAAAGTGCCGTACAGTTAGAGACTGCACGTGGGCTAAAATACTGTCAGGTTGCCCAGGCCTTCGTGGGGTATGTTAATCTATCCTCTAGATTTGAGGAGTGGTTCCAAGATTGTCACGGCCGGGGCGGTTTCGGGGATAAGCTCCCAATTCCAAAAATGCTCTAATGGCGCACGTCTCATCTAGCCTCTGACAAGCAAGTCCAGCTCCTGGCCTGCAAGCGTGCTCTTGTATGACCCCGCGAAACTGCTTCTACTGACAGGAGTGAGGGTAAAGGCGGCTGACTGGCGCCTCAAAACCAGCATGCTTCGAGCAGGTAGAGCTCGTAAGTCCATGAAGGCGGTCCACCTGAATGAATGAAATCACACGCCTGATCCAGGCAAAGTGCGACAGAGTCAAAGACTGCACGTGAGCTACGATACAGTCAGGTTGCCCAGGCCTAGACAAATATGGGAAAATAAAATAGAAACGGCTGTGAGACTTCAGCGTGCATTCGCCTGTAGCTCACTATTGATAGCAAATCAACTTAGGAGTGTTAGCACAGAAGTACAGCACAAGAAGCAGCAGATACATGTTAAAAACTATGGCTCGACTGGTGTAGAGCTCAGCGCCTGGGGCTGCTTCCGACGGTGGGAGAGATTTTCAGGTCTCATTGGACGGCTATCGCCCGCCTCAAACTGGGCAGTCCCCAGTCTCGCCACGGTCTGCTATCCTCATTGGGTGCATGAGGATTAGGAATCAACCGACAAGCAGACTGTATATTTCCGCACCAGCGAAACGAATTACTGAACAACAACGGTCAGCTCTGAAACTGGGAACCTGGAACGTCCGATCCATGCTTCCAGGATTTCATGACGACGTCTCGAATATTAGAGGCGTAAGAAAATCAGCTGTCATTAACAATGAGCTAAAGAGGCTGAATGTCGACGTGGATGCCCTGCAAGAGACACTGGTATGCTAACAGAAAAGGATTACACATTTTGGGAAAGGAAAGTTTTCTGATGAGCCTCGACCGTATGGAGTTGGGTTTGCCGTGCGAAACGACCTATTAAAAGCAGCAGAACCGAGCAGTAGTGGGGTCAAACGGATTTGGATTTTAAATCGGAAGTGCATTACTGGTACCATTACGTCGGTTATCACCTATGCAGCGACGCTCTCTGCGACGCCTGCTGAAAAAGACGCTTTTTATCATAACCTCACAACAGTCTTCAAAAACGTGCCACAGAAAAACTGTGTAGTGGTATTGGGTGATTTTAATGCCAGAGCTGGTGAACATTACGAGTCTTGACAAAACTGTCTCGGGATGTTCGATGTAGGTAAAACCAATGAAAATGGACAACGCCCTTTGGAAATGTGCACACAGTTCAGTCTTTGTGTCAGTAACACTTTCTTTCAAACTAAACCATAGCATAAAGTCTCTTGGAAACATCCTCGCTCTAAACATTTGCATCAGCTTGATCTTATTCTTGTTAGGCGCACTAATATAGGATGCGTACTCCTCACCAGATCATATCAAAGCGCAAAGGCGACACTGATCATTCACTGGTCAGTTCAAAACTAAAGTTACCTTATTGAGATGACTGCAGTGTTGGATGAGAAATGGTCAGTATTCTTGAGGTTCAAAGGTATGCCAACAGATGAAAACTCACGACTCCTAAGAGCATCTAGAAATAAGGTCCAACAGACGGCAAGACGATGTGCAAATGACTATTGGACTGAAATTAGCCTCAGTATCCAAAAAGCTATGGATACTGGCAATTTTCACAGTATGATGGGATCGTGAGAGTCATCGGTCCAAATAAACTTTAAACGACTCCAATTAAGTATGTATCGGGTAACCCGCTTGTCGACAAAACTCAACAAATGGAAATATGGGTAGAGCACTTCTCCTCTCTTTACTCTAGGGACAGTACGGTTTTACCGCATGTACTTGAAAATGTTAAGCGGTTACCAGCCATTGGATATCTGAATACTCCCATACTCTTGATGAGCTCAACAGGGCAATCGACCGGTTAGCGAATGGCAAAAACATCTTGTGAAGAAGGAATTCCACTTGAGCTCATCAAATGCCTTGGAGAAACAGCATTACAGCCTCTTCACCATTTGCTTCCTCGGTGTTGGCAGGAGGAGTGTGTACAACATAAGATGTGAGGCACCAACATCATCATGCTATTTAAGAATAAGGGTGATAGAGGCGGTTGCAACAAATACAGAGGAATCTCCCTTCTAAATTTTGTAAGCAAATTGTTTGCCGAATTCTTACAGATCAGGCTACAAGTTTTAGCTGAGGAAATTTACTCCGAATCTCAATGTGGCTTCCGCAGGGGAAGATCAACAGTTGACATGATCTTTTCCTTGAGACAACTTCGAGAAAAGTGTAGGGAACAGCGTATGCAAGTATATCGCGCCTTATTCGCAGTGCCTGGCAGAAGCTGGGAGAAACGACCGAGTTGCCAGTCCATGAGATGGCGCCTTGGGATAAAGAAATTCACGGTAGCGCTAGGCTCAGTGGGGCGTGTTCGTTTATCTTGATGGGGTTCAAAAGCTCCACCTAAAAGTTGACCGGAAACCTTGAGAGATATGGCTACTAACTAAAGTCAGTGGCGGCAGTGTATTTTATTATGTATCACAATTTTTTAATCCGGTATTATTTGATGGGGAAAAACAAAAACAAAACAAAAATCGCAAACACGCATTTAGTGAAACTACCAAAACAAGCTGCTTTTGCGCATTACCTTTCGCATATTCCGCTTGCCTGTTTTCCCTTTTCACACGCTTATCTGCTTTTCCTGTTTCATATTGCTTCGCACTTTGTCTGACTCCTGACTTGTGCTTCATGATGATGATAACGACGAAGCATCCGTCGTACCTCGAACATAAATTGGATGGACAAAAAGACTAATGCTGAGGTGCTTTCAAGAGCTGGTCTACAGAGCATGTTGCCCTACTACGACAGCACCGCCTGCGGTGGCTTGGCAACGACTACAGAATGAAAAATGGTCGTATTCCGAAAGATATACTCAAGTGAGTTGAAATCAGGAACTCGACCATTGGGCAGAACGCAATTGCAGTACAAAGACGTTTGAAAGCTCTTAACTTTGACCCCGAGAGATTGGAAGAACTTGCCCTTAACTGCTCACTTTGTGTAAAGCGTTTTCTTTAAGCTGGGGAGAAGCAGATACAGTTTTCGCTGCTGGATGCAGATCAAGCCGCCGGCGTGCAACGGACGCCGATCGACCGAGTTCTGCCTATCCTTGTGAGCGCCGGAAGAAAGATTGTTCCTCTCGAATCGGACTGCTTAGTCATCAGAAAAGCTGTGAAACATGAAAAAATCATGCGATTGTGATGTACATCCATGATCGACATCGACCGATGGAGACCAACAACAATATTGTGCCAGCTTTCGGAAAGCGAATTGCACAATTTAAGTGCCGTTTTCAGACGCATAGCATGGATTTATTATACAGAACTTTATTGTTTGTACGCAAGCGCTCGAAACTGTTTATACATAAAATTAGAAGTTCTTGACGAGTATATGCGCACAAAAATTCTACTGTTGTTTCATGCTAATCTTACCGAGAATAGGCATCACAAAATTAAAACTGAAATATATTTATTTGATTCAATGAATATCTAAGCAATTAACAAAGTAGTTAAATGATATTCCTCACAAAAAAATGTAATCAAAAATCAAAACGTACCGAGAAGGCTACATGGCCCAAAAAAGACAATCTGCAGCTTAAAATTTCCGCAATTTTTAATTTCAATTTCGAGTTGCACAGGGTTAACGGTGGCAGTTCAGTTCAGTTCAGTCGCACAGGACAGTAAGTGGCGAACGAGCCAATCGAGCGTCCAGAATTTTTTTCGGTGGAAAGCTGCAGAGAAACAACCACCACTGCCAAAGCATTTATTCTTATTGTGGTTTGGATATCCTCGACGATCGCGATGCCAAGGGATTATCCGGGTTGTATTTAGGAAGCACCACGTAATGAATGATGCTGAAAAGATAAGAATAAATTTCTCCTCACCAGTACGGCAGAAATCCAATATCACTCCCATATTTCCTTAGATGTGGTTGAGCACCCAGCAATTCAATATGGAGTATATAAGTCGTATGGATTCGTATTCTATGAAAAATATGGTTGTGGTTCGCTTCTCTAGCACTGCGAGATGTCGTAGATTCAGTAAACAACGCAAAAAATGCGTGAAAAATACAAATAGGTTTTCTGTGTTTTTTTTAAGTTCTATATTAATTTCTACTATTCATATTTTGTATCATCTTAATTTGTTAACTTATCGTTTCGTTTCGATTGCCGATAACGCCATATTATTTTTATCGATTTCCTTTTATCCTTTCATCGATTTTCTGTTCGTTAGGTCAGTTAACGATGTTCATCTGCTGAATACCATTTATACATAGTCAAAAAACTCATGAATAACAATATACACTTCGTCCACTTCGTTCTTCTTTGGTTGTCTCAGCGGCAAAATTGTATGTGGATATAACGCTTTGCAACAATCGTATTGACAAAGGCATTGTGCTCCAGCAGAAGTTCGTCTTCGCTTGGCCCTGGAAAAGCGGATTAACAGTAAACCGCGATTGACGCCACCGCTTACATTAACCGAAACGAATATGGTGCAGACGGACTCGACGAACCAAAAAAAACTCACAAGAGCCGATCCAAACGTGATCGGCGGTCTAGATATTCCAGATATTCGTGAGGGCTTGAACTGTCTCTACACGAACGCGCAAAGTTTACTCAGCAAACTTGCAGAACTTTGCTTGAGGCATGCTGCTCGTCTTTTTGACATAATAGCTGTATCCGAAACGTGGCTAAGCTCTTCGATCACTGATGCCGAGGTTTCCCTCACTGATATCTCAATTCTCAGGAACGATCGTCCAACTAATTCACGTCTTTCTTGTGAGGTTCTCCCGCAAGAGCAACTCAGCGTGGTGGACTCACTTTGGTGTCGCTTGCAACTTAGAAATAGGGACTGTGCAATTGTTGCGGTAATATATCGTCCACCGAATACTCAACGCCCCATTGATGATGTCATTATTGCATCCATTCGCTTCGCCTTATCACTACCTCACTCGCACGCATTGCTGATGGGGGATTCTAACTCTCCTGAAGTCGTCGGCGAACCCAGCCCAAATACGTTTGCTGCGGATCTGGATGATTTCATCAGCGGTCATCCTTTGTACAACCACGTTAATGTTGCTACACGCTTTCGGAGTGGCGATTGTCCATCTTTACTCGATCTAGTGCTGACTAACGAGGAACTGATGGTAGAAGAAATTCATTATGAACCGCCCTTAGGGAAGAGCGACCACGTCGTCCTGACATTTTTTCGTTTCTTACGCCGAATTCCTTGACGAGGAGGTACCCCTGTTACGGGTAGTTACGGACTACAAGGCGTTTCAAGAAATTGTCACTGCTAACAATTTCGACTTCATGTTAAATGGCGATCCTGAGCTCACCTGGTCCAGATTTGTCTCCCAGTGGCACTGTCTCCTGCAACAATCATCGACTTCCAAAACAGACAAACGACGTATCCTACGTACTTTCATTCGTAGTAGAACTCGTAAGTGGATCTGCTGCAGAAACGCTGCTTGGAGTAAGTTCCGATCGGAAGAGTGTGCGCGAAATCGGGAAGCATATCGACAATTACGCAACCACTGTACGTCTCCAGTGCGTCAAGATAAGCTGGATTACCATAACAAGTTTATGAACAACCGAAAACTACTATACCGTCATATAAATGACAAAAGAAAAGTGAAAACTGGAATCCCCCCACTGAAAATTGAAGGCGGCTTCAAATCGACTCCTATGGAAGCCGCAAATACACTGAAGGATCACTACATGCCGGTATTCCAGAATTGCCAATCATCTTCGTTGAATATCACCCCACCCCCTCCTAGACTCTCTACTATTCTTTTAACCGCTGAACGTGTATATAAAATGATAATGCAGCTCCGTGAAAATTCATCAACTGGAGTAGACCGGATTACACCGAAAGCATTGCGCGCGGTTGCTGTGCAACTTTTTGAAGCACTTTCCATGTACTTCCAACGTCTGTTCGATATCTCCCATGTTCCCGAAGATTGGAAACAGGGGATCATAACCCCGATATATAAAGGTGGGAACCGCAGTGATCCTGCAAATTACCGCCCAGTCACTCTGCTCCCTGTGCTTTCCAAAGTAATGAATTCTATTGTATCCGATGATTTGATGGCTTTTATGGAGAACACGAATGCTGTCGCCATCGAACAACATGGGTTTCTCCGCGGACACTCCTGTACAACAAACTTGCTTCTGGCGCGGGACAGCTGGACCAAGGCTGTTGATGCGGGCCATGGTGTCGACGTTATATACTTGGATTTCTCCAAAGCTTTTGACCGTGTTAGCCATGCTATTTTACTGCAAAAGCTTGGCCTACATGGAATTGGTAACCCACTCTTGTCTTGGTTAGCCGAAATCCTCCTCTCCATGACACTCCGCGTTCGCGCCAGACAATCGCTCTCCCATTGTTTTTCAAATACAAAGCGGATTACCCCAGGGCTCTGTACTCGGTCTGCGTCTGTTCATGATGTTCATCAACGACATTGGAGCATGTGTGAACTCGCCGTTTCTGATGTTCGCAGATGATATCAAGCTATGGCACATCCTCTCTTCTTCGAATGATTGTGATGACCTGCAAGCCGATCTTACCTCACTCAATATCTGGGCGACGTCGAACCAGCTGCCTCTCAACCAACAACGCAGAAAAATGCGTGGAAAAAACGGATAGGTTTTCTGGGTTTTTTTAAGTTCTATAATAATTTCTACTATTCATATTTTGTATCATCTTAATTTGTTAACTTATCGTTTCGTTTCGATTGCCGATAACGCCATATTATTTTTATCGATTTCCTTTTATCCTTTCATCGATTTTCTGTTCGTTAGGTCAGTTAACGATGTTCATCTGCTGAATACCATTTATACATAGTCAAAAAACTCATGAATAACAATATACACTTCGTCCACTTCGTTCTTCTTTGGTTGTCTCAGCGGCAAAATTGTATGTGGATATAACGCTTTGCAACAATCGTATTGACAAAGGCATTGTGCTCCAGCAGAAGTTCGTCTTCGCTTGGCCCTGGAAAAGCGGATTAACAGTAAACCGCGATTGACGCCACCGCTTACATTAACCGAAACGAATATGGTGCAGACGGACTCGACGAACCAAAAAAACTCACAAGAGCCGATCCAAACGGGATCGGCGGTCTAGATACTCCAGATATTCGTGAGGGCTTGAACTGTCTCTACACGAACGCGCAGGGTTTACTCAGCAAACTAGCAGAACTTTGCTTGAGGCATGCTGCTCGTCTTTTTGACATAATAGCTGTATCCGAAACGTGGCTAAGCTCTTCGATCACTGATGCCGAGGTTTCCCTCACTGATATCTCAATTCTCAGGAACGATCGTCCAACTAATTCACGTCTTTCTTGTGAGGTTCTCCCGCAAGAGCAACTCAGCGTGGTGGACTCACTTTGGTGTCGCTTGCAACTTAGAAATAGGGACTGTGCAATTGTTGCGGTAATATATCGTCCACCGAATACTCAACGCCCCATTGATGATGTCATTATTGCATCCATTCGCTTCGCCTTATCACTACCTCACTCGCACGCATTGCTGATGGGGGATTCTAACTCTCCTGAAGTCGTCGGCGAACCCAGCCCAAATACGTTTGCTGCGGATCTGGATGATTTCATCAGCGGTCATCCTTTGTACAACCACGTTAATGTTGCTACACGCTTTCGGAGTGGCGATTGTCCATCTTTACTCGATCTAGTGCTAACTAACGAGGATCTGATGGTAGAAGACATTCATTATAAACCGCCCTCAGGGAAGAGCGACCACGTCGTCCTGACATTTTTTCGTTTCTTACGCCAAATTCCTTGACGAGGAGGTACCCCTGGTACGGGTAGTTACGGACTACAAGGTGTTCCAATAAAATTCAGCTTCATGTTAAATGGCGATCCTAAGCTCACCGGGTCCCGATTTGTCTCCCAGTGGCACTGTCTACTGCAACAATCATCGACTTCCAAAACAGACAAACGACGTATCCTACGTACTTTCATTCGTAGTAGAACTCGTAAGTGGATCTGCTGCAGAAACGCTGCTTGGAGTAAGTTCCGATGGGAAGAGTGTGCGCGAAATTGGGAAGCATATCGACAATTACGCAACCACTGTACGTCTCTAGTGCGTCAAGATAAGCTGGATTACCATAACAAGTTAACTGCACGGTTTCTGAACAACCGAAAACTGCTATACCGTCATATAAATGACAAAAGAAAAGTGAAAACTGGAATCCCCCACTGAAAATTGAAGGCGGCTCCACATCGACTTCTATGGAAGCCGCAAATACACTGAAGGATCACTACATGCCGGTATTCCAGAATTGCCAGCCATCTTCGTTGAATATCACCCCACCCCCACCTAGACTCTCTACTATTCTGTTCACCGCTGAACGTGTATATAAAAAGATCATGCAGCTCCGTGAAAATTCATCACCTGGAGTAGACCGGATTACACCGAAAGCATTGCGTGCGGTTGCTATGCAACTTTGTGAACCACTTTCCACGTACTTCCAACGTCTGTTCGATATCTCCCATGTTCCCGAAGATTGGAAACAGGGGATCATAAACCCGATATATAAAGGTGGAAACCGCAGTGATCCTGCAAATTACCGCCCAGTCACCCTGCTCCCTGTGCTTTCCAAAGTAATGGAATCTATTGTATCCGATGATTTGATGGCTTTTATGGAGAACACGAATGCTGTCGCCATCGAACAACATGCGTTTCGCCGCGGACACTCCTGTACAACAAACTTGCTTCTGGCGCGGGACAGCTGGACCAAGGCTGTTGATGCGGGCCATGGTGTCGACGTTATATACTTGGATTTCTCCAAAGCTTTTGACCGTGTTAACCATGCTATTTTACTGCAAAAGCTTGGCCTACTTGGAATTGGTAACCTACTCTTGTCTTGGTTAGCCGAATTCCTCCGCTCTAGGACACTCCGCGTTCGCGTTAGGCAATCGCTCTCCGATTGTTTTTCAATACAATGCGGATTACCCCAAGGCTCTGTACTCGGTCCGCGTCTGTTCATGATGTTCATCAACGACCTTGGAGCATGTGTGAACTCGCCTTTTCTGATGTTCGCAGATGATATCAAGCTATGGCACATCCTCTCTACCTTGAATGATTGTGATGACCTGCAAGCCGATCTTACCTCACTTAATACCTGGGCAAAGTCGAACCAGCTCCCTCTCAACCTACGAAAATGCCGATCTCTCCGCATCCGTCACTCTCGCGAACCTAGTTACAAGCTATGGAACACCGAACTTTCGGTGAGTATGCTAGAAAAGGACCTCGGCGTATTAGTTCAAAGTGATCTTGGGTGCTCAGCCCAATGTTCCCTCGCATCATCAGTCGCCAATCGCAACGTAGGGCTCCTCAAAAGTGTATTCGGGTCTTTTGACCGCCGTCTCTTCTCTTCGCTTCTACACGCGTACATCAGACCCCACCTAAAATATTCGGTATTCTTTTGGTCTCCATGGCTAAAGCGTGACCATCACGTCCTAGAGCAGGCTCAACGGAGGTTCACAAAGCTCGTTAAAGGACTCAGTTTACTGAAATATGAGGACCGACCCAGCAACTCAACGTGTTCTCGATCAGTTACCGTCGCATCCGAGGTGATCTGTTACTGGTTTTCCAGATCCTTAAGGAGAACAAACATGCGTGCCATGGACTGCTTTCGATGGAACCCAGTTCCGGAACCCGGGGGCATGTTTTCTAGCTAGCCCACCAGCCCAGTCGGTTATACTGCCGTAAAATTTTCTTTTCTGTCCGTACCCCTCGTTTTTGGAATGATCTACCAGTTTTTGTCGTAACCTCCCCATCGCTATTGATTTCTAAAAAGCGACTTGACGCTTATCTCTATTTTTCTCAACAATTTTAATGGATTCTCTTTTTTCTTCTTCGAGATACTGCACCCATTTTTCTCTTCCTTTCCAGATACGTTTACGGAACCTCGCCGATTCATCTCCCCCTGTATTGACTGTTATGATACATAACCCCACCCTTTACTGAACTTTGGCTATTGACGCCAAACCGGCTGAACTTTACCCGACCCCCTGTACTGACTATTCTATGGTTATATTCTAAGCTCATAGCTTTTTGTACCATAATATACTATTGACTATTGACTATTGATTATTAACTGTAATCCACGCAATCTCACGATCCATTCCTCACTATTTACTACACGTTGATGAGTCTGAACACGCATTCAATTCGATTCGCGCCATGAACTATAATATAAATAATGAAAACAAGAAAGAAGATTATATTAAAATTTAATTCACATTAGCCGTCTTCGAAATGACAGATCCAAGTCTCTACTTTGCACAAATCGAAACTCTATTCGAGTCATATCGTGTTCGACCGCAATACACAGCCTACCATCCTTCTTCAAATGGCTTAGTTTAAAGATTACACCGGCAAATCAAAGCCGCGATCTTGAGTCATAGGAATTCAGAACGTTGGTCCGAGTCATTGCCTTTGGTGCTTCTTGGTATCCGTACAACCGTGAAAGAAGAGCTGGGTTGCTCAGCTGCTGAGATGGTGTACGTGAGTACACTCAACCTACCTGGCGAAATCCTGACATCTCACGATTCCCCACCAAATCTTACAGCTACACAATATGTCAGTCGCATTCGCAGCTTCATGAAATCATTACGAGCTCTCCCAACTCGCCAACAAGCTCAACCCTTCTATATTTCGGCAGACTTGTCTACCTGCGACTTTGTGTTTGTGCACGCCGATCATGTACGTCGACCACTTCAACCACCGTATACTGGTCCGTACAAGGTGCTCAGCAGGCTTCCCAAGTATTTTGTAATTGACCGGAATGGATCAAGAAAAACTGTCACTATTGATCGTCTGAAAGTCGCTTACGTAGAACCAACATCGGAAGCGAAAGCAAACACCCGAAGCATTACTCCACAGACGTCTACTACTGACCAACACGTCCCTTCGTCTCATTTACCAGAGAACAACCCTACCCCTGATAATCCCCCATTTCGTTCGTGTATCAAAACACCCGACAGAAAAACACATACAGGTCGCAAGGTACATTTCCCCCACAAGTTCGATGATTTTATAACCTAATGTTTTTTCCGAGCGTCTTTTCCTTGTTCGACGCTCTAGAAGGGGAATCTGTGGTGACGGTTGAAATATTGAATCAAAAGTAATCAATAATTTTGTAATTCAAATTTTCTTGTTGTTAACCTCAAATTAATTGCAATACACTCTTTGTCTACGCACGGTTTTTGCTCTTCTGTGGTTGTATGGGAGTCAAAATTGTATGTGGTGTGTTAGCTCTTCATGCCAAGATTTACCTAGCGATAACCGATCGCAAACGTTTCCAAAATGACTTTGGCACGGCATATTCGCTATTGTGCTAATACAAAACTGAATTGGGTGCATCCACAGAGGGATTTTAATCGATCACAGCATAGTGAATGTTTGGAGCCAATAACGAATTCACGTAAACACATTTAATCAAGCGATTGTTGATTAATAAATTTTATTCTTGGAAATCCAAGGCATGTTACACTTGATCAATAATTTCCCAAAGCTTTGCACAATCAAATTATAGTATGTATATTTGCAAAAACAATTTGTTCAAAGTCATTTGTTTTAGCGGAATCAAACGTTCAATAAATATAAAGGTAAGGGTATTTGAAGTTGCTTTTAGGTAATCGGTACGTGATCTGATATAGTACGAAAACACAGGTATTGTGAGGAAATGTCTAGAATGTATTCGGCAACACTGATGTTCTACGGATAAGGTCCATCGAAGATGTGTGAAGAATCTCTATTGTTGATGTTCCAAACCTTTTTATTTTTATTGTTTAAAATGAACATAAACCGTTTTCTTGTCCGCTAGGCGAAGGTGATTTATTCCACTAGTTTGAGGTCTGGGGGCCAGTTTCATTTTGGTGCGGATTGAGAATTTTGCTGTTTAGAAAATACTCAGAAGCGGAAGAATGTTGTTTTGAACGTTATGAACATTTATTTAATTTCAATACCCAGGAATGCCATTATTATATAACCCATCAGGTAAAACATTTAAATTAGGGAGATTGCGAATTTTTTCCATGGTGAGAAATGAAGCTAAATGTGATTTGAATACATTTAAAGAAGAACTGAGTCTTATATATTTTGGAAGAAGATTCCTCAGTTTAGCATATTTAATCAAGAAAAAATTGTTTCTTACTTTAGTACGAAACCTTGGTAATTTAATAGTTTTTTCACTGATTCTCAAACTATATTTAAAATCATGCCGTATATGAAGATTCGAACGTATTTCCATACTATCCGTTGACAGTATTGTGAAGAATAAAATGAGGTTATGCTTGAGTCTCCAAAACCACAGGGGATCGAGTTTCAGTTGTATACATCTTTCTCTATAGGATTGTTTGGTGGTGTAACCCATGATTGATGTTAAGAAAGTACGTTGTATCTTTTCTAAAACTATGCTATCGGTTTTATTTATATTAGTATATATTATGTTACAATAGTCAAAGATATGAATGGTGAACAATTAATACATTTCTATTTTAAAATGAGGCTGAATTATAGATCTCTGTATAATATTCATACTTTGTCTGGCTTTAGTAATGAGGTGGCGTATCTGTTCGTTGAAAGTGAGTGATGGAGAATATCGAAATCCTAAATTACACGTGCTGTCAATCATTTGAATTGCGTTATTGTTTAAAAGTATTGAGTTATTTTGTATCGTGCATCCTATAGGCATAAAATTAGATTTTGCTGTTGAGAACGCTAGACCATTATTTTTTGCCCAATCTGCAAGTGCAGCTGAATCATTGTTTTATCGATCGATATAAGTATGTGCTTGATTAGCTGGAGAAGTGATAACAAATTTTATGTCATCAGCGAATAAGAACAGTTCGGTATGTGAAATGACGTTATGTATGTCATTTATATATATGAAGAATAGAAATGGGCCTAATACGCTACCTTGAATCACCCCACTGGGAATAGGTAGGCTACGTGATTTACGGCCATTAATTTCAACAGTGTAAGTGCGATCAGTAAGAAAAGAAGTTAACCAGGAAAGAAGATTACAACCAATGCCATATGATTCAAGTTCCGATAATAATAACTTATGAGGGACAGTATCAAATGCTTTAGTTATGTCTAGGAAGAAAACTACAACTGCCGAACCTCCCACAATCGATGTAGTAATATAGTCAAGGTATTCAAGCTGGCATGTAATGCAAGATCTTTTATTTAGGAAGCCATGTTGAGCTCTAGAGAAGTAACTTGGAGATAAGTGATTTAGGATAGCTTTTGTTACTATTTTTTCAAGTAATCTAGAAAGTATTGCTGTGTGATTAATTGGGCGAGGGTGAGGGGAGTTTTTGCTCTACATTCCAGGTAACCATCCTACCAGAAGAAATCTGTGAACCTATTTTGTTTGAAGTGGTGAGCGCTCTTTTCGGCATACCACCGGAACTAATCTGGACGCTCGATTGGCGACTCTGCCACATATCGTCCTGTGCAAACTAAACTGGACCGAGACTGAACTGAGACTGAACGTAGTTTGCTTGCAAATTTAATTAATGTCATTCAGATTTATGCATATAGTGTTCAATACATTAGGTGACCGAAATGTTCTAGTGATATCTTTATAGATGGAAGTATTGTAAGTAGTAATAAAATATTTGAAAAAGTAATAGGGTCTGTAATTCTTATTTCTGCCGAATTATATGTTCGATCCTGAATAAAAAACGCGGGTGTTCGAAATTCGGCAAGTCATTATTCTCGTTATCACAATTTACGTATTTTATTCTGGATCATCATGTCGCATTACAAACAATCGCATTACAATCATGTCGTATGAATCCGCGTCGATGTCTTGAAAATTCCTCTTTCGGTCCAGCAAGATCAAACGAACTGAAGACATTTGTTCCCACCCTACACCCGTGTTCTTTATCAAGTTTTTTGTGTCATAGTTTTCCCGTGATATTTTTTGTTTGTTCTTTAAATTGAAAATAACATTTAAACTAAATGTTAAATCTGTGAGAGTTTTCTTTCCCGAACATTTTTCCTTTGTTTAACTGCACTTCGGTTTCCGCACATTTTGATTTGTCTGTTACCCGTGTTTACCGTTATTGGAAAACGGTAATTTTTTGTGCTCTCAACTGAGCTGTTTGACTTCCGTTTATTGGACGTGTTGGGTTTGCATTGAAACCTGTATTCGATTACCGTTGAGTACAGCGTAAATTGACGTATTGTTCTGATTTGGGATCGATTCGTAAACGCTCGTCACTCCCGGTAGAAGATTCTCGTGGCTCGTAGCAGGCAACTAGTTTCCGTGACAGAAACTATTCCCCAGTGACGATTTGGTCGCTACAGTACTCAACGTTGTTTTTCGATTTGGACCGTAATTTCTCAATTGGAGAAAATACAGTACTCAACGCTGGAATTCGGTTTGGACCGTATTTGTCTCAATTGGAGAAAATACAGTACTCAACGTTAGAATTCGATTTGGACCGTATTTGTCTCAATTGGAGAAAATACAGTACTCAACGTCGAATTCGCTGACGTCGATATGCCTGTTAACCGCAGTTTTGTCGCAAAGATCAAATCTTCCCAACAGTTGGTCGATAATGGAACGGAAGACACCGCAGGTGAGCGCATTCATTGTTCTGTTCAGCTAAATCTTATCCCGGTCGCGCTTGGTTTGAAAACGGTACGTGATTGCCAAATATTTCATAATTACGAAAACGTCTATTTTATATCTCTCACACTTTTGATCATTATTATATTTATACTATTTGAAATATGTATACTAAAACACCTATCTCGAAACGAATTAATTTACGTAAAATCCCCAAGACCAACAAATGCTCAGTATACTTAGATCAGAACACTTCCGTTATTTTGAATAAATTACGGAAGTTAGAATCCGAATTGAATGAAATTCGAAAAAACAACTCTTTTGTTACACAGGTTTGCAAGACATTACAACCATTGACTATCTTCTTGGATGATAATTGAAATATCGACAAAGATATACTTCAACGAACTAATAAGTACGTTGAATCAATTGTTACTGAAATTTGTCAAAGAGACTTAAGATCTAAAAATGTTATCCTGTTTAATATAGACGATGGATATCCTTTACAAGATTCAAAAACTACTATCTGCTCATCTTATGGCTTCCCATTTGACTGCGCTTCGCTAAAACGCTTGAGAAAATTTAAGCCTTCGAGGCCTTGCCCAATCCTATTAGAACTTAGCGACAAATGCCTAGCATCACACATTTTATCCCATAAGGATGTTTTAAAATCGATTCCAAAATGTATTTTGCAAACCTGATCTAACGCAAATGCAACGGAGAACTAGGTTTAATAAGCGTACCGTTACTACTCCATATTCAACCGAATCTTTCGACAATGGAAAAGAAACGATGGAATTGGATGAGGTGCCACAAGAGTTGAATGCGCCTCCAACTTCACCTTCTTCTGTGAATAATTCAACACAACCTATTATTTCACCTAAAATTCCAACTAAAATTATAACATCCCCTCACTTTAGAAAAAAAACCATCTTACCAAAGTTTCGACAAACTAGTGCGTTATTGCCTGCACCACTTCCTTTCAGGAATTCTTCAACTTCTGACAATAGAAATACTCGGAACTTTAATTGTCGTATAATGCCTTATCCATTAGATCGGAACTTGGCATGGCAATTCCATCGACCAAGTCCGCAATACCCGAGCCCATTTTCGAATTATTACAACCCATCACAACACTTTTTTAACTATATTAACTGGTCCTCCGACACCAATTTTCCATATTTTAACTCATTTAACACTCACTCTACTATGTTCCCTTATTCAAGTATGAGAAATTTTTAAATCCCTCCACGAAGGCTTTTAACATAAACCAACATGCTCCATATAATCACCAAATACATAATAAGCCATTTTCTGATCATAGCCCCTCATCTCTTAGATTTATTCTTATCAATGCTCGATCCATAACTAACAAGATATAAGCTTTACGTTCATATCTTCTTTTTAATCCCGCTGATATTATTCTTATAACTGAATCTTGGACAAAAAAGGAACAATCAGACTGTGAACTTCTGATTCATAACTATCACATTTTTTAGAAGTGACCGCATTTCAAAACGTGGAGGAGGTTGCCTTGTTTATGTTCACTTCAAACTCCAAGCTAACATCATAATTTCATCCGTCTTTGGTCATATCGAAGATTCTATCTGGCTGGCACTACCGGCTTCTGATATTTTACTTGGATGCATCTACTTTCCACCAGCTACTATTTCCTCAACGCTTCAACGCTTGACTGATTGTTTCATAGAAGCCTCTGTCCACCCTTGCCGTTATAAATTAATTACAGGAGATTTCAACATGCCTTCATTCAACCAGGTAGAATGCAATGACATAAATCTTGATTCTTTTTCTAATACCATCAAACTATTAGGTTTTACACAGTTTGTTGATAAACCAACGCGCAATAAAAATATCCTCGATCTTGTCTTTACTTTGAATATCACACCTTCAAACCTCCGTCATTTTTTAATGGAGATCATAACATTATATCTTTTGAATTGAGTTGCAATAGCATAATGACTAGTGTTAAAAAACCACATATAATTACTCACATAGATTGGAAAATCTTCAAAAACCTCATTAGAAACGAAGATTGGACTGAATTTTTCCTTTCTGACAATTTTAATGTAATTTCAAAAATCTTTCATAATAAACTCGGTGACTTACTACAGAAATCTACAACCAGACATGCTAGACACCCTAAACTTGGTGAAGCTCACAAGTTAGAGAAACGCATTGCTTATTTGACTTCATATGCTCGTAATAAGCATGACATATCTTTCCTCTTGCACGCGTATGAACCATCTGACAAACTAGTACAAATTATGTACCATAAACTGCTTTCTGATGAGTCGACAGCCCTCAAGTCTAGTAGAAAACAGAAAGAATTATCTAAATTAATGAACGCCAGGGCATCGGAAAATTCAGATAAGATAAACTAAATCATTGAACAGGATCAACATGGTAATAATCGCACAGTAATAACTGAGCCTTTTGCTATTTGCGAAGAGTTTCTTTTATTTTTCAATGCTTCATATAATAACAACTCTATCCAGAGGTAATCATACACCCTACATGCAATACGTTAGACGCAGTTACAATTGATACCTCTGACATACGTCAAGTTTGTAATCAAGTTACAATTTCCTACAAACCTGATGAAATAGGTTTCGTACCAGCAATATGCAAAATTGGATCTGAAGACTTCTTCTTATTACTACTCAATCTCTTTAATACGTCTATCAAATCAGGAACTTTTCCCTTAGAATGGAAACATTACGTTGTCATTCCGCGACGTAAGTCCGGATCACTACATACAGTTACCAATTATCGACCCATTAATCACACACCACTTCTAGCTAGAATATTTGAGAAGCTTGTCAGACAGGCCACCCTAGCATACTTGACGCCAAACTATTTCATATCAAACCAGCACGGATTTCTCAACAGAAAATCTTGCATCCCTTGTCAACTAGAATTTTTAAATTACGTGACACAATCACTAGATTCAAACCTTGGAGTCATAGTTGTATTCATTGATATTATGAAAGCCTTCGACAGGGTCCCGCATAATTTACTCCTCGCAAAATTATCTGCTGTAGGTATTACTGGAAAGCTGCTATCGTGTTTCAAATCTTTTCTTACTGGTCGCACCTTTTCGGTAGATATAAATGGCTACCGTTCTAGAACTTTGCCAATTCCAAGCGGAGTCATACAAGGAAGCGTTCTAGGTCCACTACTCTTCTTGATATTTATCAACGATATACTATCTATCATAACACACTGTAAGATCTTTTTGTTTGCAGATGATATAAAAGTCGCCATAGCCTTTCCATCTAACCAGACTAACGACTTTATATCAAAATTGAACCAAGACCTGGATGCTCTACTTCAATGGAGTATTCGAAACGGTCTTGAGTTCTCCACCAATAAATCTACTTTCATAAATTTCAACTGTATCATACCAAAAGATTCGATCATCCTAAATAATACACCACTACAACCAGCACAATGTGTACGTGATTTATGTTATCGATATTCTGGATCACTTACATTTCATGAACAAATTTGCTACTTAATTTCTAAAACAAAAAGAATATAGGTTTACTTCATAGATACATCTCTCTGCCCCAGTGCAAGCTGGAACTTTACAAGTTACATAAACTACCTTTATTAGATTACTGCAACATTATATCTAGTAACATTACTCGGTCTGATAGCTATGCTTTTGAAGGCATCCAACGTTCTTTCACACGATCCATTACCACCAGTTCGGACAAGCATTCATATAAGGAAAGATGTCAGATCCTAGGATTGGAACCATTATGGTTTCGAAGAATAAAACAAAATCTTATACTCTTTTACAGAATATTGAAAAAAGATATGAATGACATTGATTTACAATTAGATTTCAAAAACTCTGAAGTATATAATCTTCGACACAAAAACAAAATATGTTTACCGAAAATCCACAATCGTATACGAAAAGATTTCTTTATTTATAAATATTCTCGTTTATGGAATTTACTTCCTAATAATATAAGATTGAGCACTTCACAAACTGAATTCAAAAAGCAACTCAACTCTTTTTTATCTCCGGAAAAATTAGGTAAGCTATTTCTAATTAATACAACTATAGATAATTTATACTTATACGGCATAAAAGGCTTTCAATATTTTTTAGCAATAAAAATTTCAAAGTGACATATAACGTTTTTATTGAGAATTTACTTTTCAGAATTGTTGAAATTCAACAAAATACACTCTCGCAATTCTTGAAAGCGCAATGCAACTCATATCTTTGTGAACCGATGAAGTGAACTCCTTATACAATAATCTGCGTTTGAAGTTGCATTTGGAACATCATACATGAATAAACATTGCGGTCCAGACCTACCCAAACTGCAATTAACAAATTTTAAACAATTACTGTCGTATTCGTTAAAAACATGAACCTTCATCATTTATTTTTCCGATATTCTATCGACTCTATGTTTTAAACAAGCTACCGTCTGTACAAATATTATCAAACTATTTATTTACGGTTGTTAACAAAAAATGTTGTTATTTATGTTTGACCTTAACATTTGTATAATTACCGTTTTATTTGATGTACTTATTCATGAAAACAAATGATCATGCATGGCATGACTTGGTGTATCCAAGAATATACTATATTATTATTATTATTATTATTATTATTATTATTATTATTATTATTATTATATT